>JAZKJV010006872.1:600000-827783 GCA_037367405.1 Ottelia alismoides | reverse complement strand
TGCAGATCCTTGGTGATCTGACTAATAGAAAGTAAATTCATCTGAAAAGGTAGGGGGATATAAAACATTCTTCAGGTACATGGATGTTGTCGAATGCACCTCCCCTTATCCTATAACAGGTAAGTGGTCGCCATTAGCAATGACAACCCATCTGCTAGGTGGTATAGCCTTGTAGGACTTCAACTACATTATATCTCCACATAAGTGGTGAGAAGCACCTGAATCCATAATCCACCCTGTCATGTCTGCATTCATACTACCAGTAAAGGCATAGATGATACCTGAAGAGCTCGAAGAGGCTATGGCTGCTGCTGCAGTATCTGTAGTGGTGGTATTAGCAGTAGGAGTCATGATCTCTCGAATATGAGAGACAATATCATCCAGGCGAGGATCGGACTGTGGAGCTGAAGCCCCTGAAGACACAATATGTTCTGCTGCTTTATCAGAAATAGGATATCCATGCTTCTGATAGCATGTACCTCTGCATGTCTATTTAACCGAAAAATCGAAAAATCGGTGATCTTAAGTTCCACACAAGGCGGGAACTCAGTCGCTGAATCGACCACACGAAATCCAGATTAAAACAACAATTAACCCACAACAAGAATCAAACAATAAAAAATGATGCGGAGTTAAAATTTATTATTAACTCTACAACAAAGATGTGTATAGGTGCAAGTATGTGTAGAGGTCGAACACAGGGAGCAGACAGGTAGAACGGGGCAAAATGCTCAAAACCGTGATTGTGATCAAATGTCTATCTATGCTATTTTTTGAGGGTTTTTAATTTTATAATTTTTTATTTAATTTTCGATTTATATTTTTGTATTTTGATTTTTAATATTCTAATTTTATATTTGCTTTTTATATTTTGTATTTTTTATTTTCCTTTTAAATAAGGTATAAAGCTACTTAGAATATATAATACAAGAGAGATAAGAGAGAGATAAAAATAGGGAAAATACTCAAAATATAGGAAATAAAATGTTTTTGTTATTTATATATTTTTTCTAATGTTTTTGCGATTTTCCTAGATTTTTCCTATTTTTTGGTATTTTTTAAGGTAAAAATGCTAGAAAATAGTTAACTAAGTTGCTGGTCGAAATTAAAATGAGGATGAAAAATATCAAACAATGTCCAAAATTCTCAAATTAATTTTAACATAAAGACAATACAATAGGGAAAATTCAGAAACTGAAATTATATTTTTAGGATTTTTGTGAAATTTTTAAGATTTTTATGAAGGTTTTTGGGTTTTCTAATTTTTAGGAGTTTTCTTTTGTATTCTTTAGTGATTTTTGGTCTGGAGTTAAAACATACAGAAACACACAAAATATAATTTTTTGAAATTTTTCAAAAATGTTTTCTAATTTTTATTTATTTTCTAATGCAAACAGAACTGAAAATGCATGTTTTTGAATTTTTATAATTATGAAATTACAATAAAAATGTAAAACAAAAATATGGCGTGGAACTAGTATGCAACAGGAACCTAAGGTAATTTCGTGGATTTTTTAGGACTTTATAGATGCATGAAATAAATACTAGAGACAAAAAGAAAATGTAGTCCTAGCAGGGGCATTTACGTAATTAATAGAAAGTGCAAGCGCCTGAATGTAATTTATCCAGAGAATAATAAACACACAAAAATCTTTCTGGTCTAAACAATAATCAACAAAAACCCAGGAGCCTTCACGCAAAAAGACCAAGGCCCTAATGACTCGCACGTGGGCGGTAGGGACCTAGACGTAATATTCAGGAAATTGGAGGTTCCTACTGCAATTATACACAAAAGTTGTTACTAGAATAAATAGTCTTTGGCCTTAACGGTAATATGTAAACTAATTGGGGGACCCCACAAAATTCCCACGCACCTCACGTGCGTAGACACGTGAGGTGACCATGATGAGGGTCTAAGCGCAAATAAACAAAACACTGAGGGGCTGAATACAACTATTACAGAAAGTATGTAGTAGCAAATGAAAGTTGTTAAACTAGTATGCAAATACAAAAATGAAGGGGGTGAAGTAGCAAATTACCCCCTTCTTTGTTGATTGAATGGTGGGGCCTTTCCCACTTATCCACGTGCCGTTCCCAGGGCGCACGATACCCCTTTGTGGATCAACGCCCTCGATTAAAGCACGGATCGGATCTAATGGTTGAGGAAGGCGCGGATCCAACGGACACTGTAGACCTGGGAAAACAAGGCGAATCCTACGGCTCCTGATTAATCTGGAAGAACTGGGAAGAATGCTCCCCTAGAGCTCGCTCGATCCACCATATCTTCTAGCTCCGACCCTTCAAGAGGTTGCTTCAATGCCTCGGAGCTTTGTCTTCCTGCCCCGCAACTGTAGACCTCCTCCAAAATTCTGAAGATCACGCTTGGATCTCAAACGAGACCTTGGACGAGGAGGCGGCGTTCTAACCTTGGGGCCCCTGCAAGGAAATGTTCTCGTGCGATCACCTGCAAGGAACGGATTAGCGCAAAAAGGTGGAGCTGTGGGGAGCTCCAGTGGGTGGAATGGAAGGGATGAGGGCGGACACACGGTGGTGGAGTTCGTCGGCGTAGGATCCGACGATCTACAGGATATGGCTTGAAGGCTAAAGAACGTGATTAAGATATAAACACATCACTAGAGTTAAATATAAGAGCTATTCTATGCTAAGAAAGACAAGAAAAGTCAGTTATAGTGATCCTGCTACTATGAAAAAAATATGCTAGACGTGCTCAATTAGGGGAAATTTTTGTATTGGATCGAGCTACTTTGAAATATGATGGTGTTTTTCGTAGTAGTCCAAGGGGCTGGTTCACTTTTGGGCATGCTACTTTTGCGTTGCTCTTCTTTTTTGGACACATTTGGCATGGTGTTAGAACCTTGTTCCGAGATGTTTTTACTGGTATTGATCCAGATTTGGATGCTCAAGTGAATTTGGAACATTCCAAAAACTTGGGGATCCAACTACAAAGAGACAGGCAGTCTGATACAACATTGCTCTGGCCTACATTTTATGCTTTACATAAAGTAAAGTGCTGGATCTATTTTGAATTACCCCTTTTTATATGACTCTTTTCCCTTTCTTTATCTTGGTAAACGATCGTATCCCAAATGAATAGGTGTGGAAGCTATAATTGTAAACCACAATAGAATCTATGGAAGCATTAGTTTATACATTTCTGTTAGTCTCTACTTTAGGGATAATTTTTTTCGCTATCTTTTTTCGAGAACCACCTAAGGTTCCAACTAAAAAATGAAATGATTTTTCATTATCTCAATTGACGTAATGAGCCTCCCATATTGGGAGGCTCTGTAGTCAGTCTTCTTTTCTTCTTCTGCAGATAGAACGGAGAAAACGTGTGTAGAAGAAGGGTACATAGGTAGTGGGGGGGCTAGAAATATAAGAAAATAGAAAAAAGATGAAAGCGCGACATGAATGAAGACTTTGAACTTACAAGTAAACCTCAGCCGCCGGAGCAGCGAGATGGAGACCTCACAGCTGAACTCGCCGGAGATGGGAGGAACAACATCCCCAACTTCGCTCAAATCCGCCGCAAAAGGAGTGGGGAGGAGGCTGTCACCCTCCTCAATCCACCGCACTCGAGAGGGGGAGGAGAGCTTAGTCAAAAAGGGGTCCCTGTCGCAATGGAGGTGATTGTAGGTTTATGTACAAACAGCTGGAACGCCCCAAAGATCGAGGTGCAGCAGACGGCACAACCATCCATTCCCCAAGGAAGACCCTATAGGTGTGTAGGACCATCCTACGAGGAGAAAAAGTCATGAAGACATCGACATGAAATGGTGAAAGGCGCAACCTAGAAAAAGGATGAAAACAGCCAAAAACTCAACTCTGACACAGCAGCAGGGGCAGGTCAGAGAGTGGGCGAGACGACATGAAGATCGAGGTGTAGCCAGCGAATCAACGATCCAATCCTTGATACAAAAACCTTTGCAAATACATGTAGATATGTGTAAATACAAATAATTACCAAAAGCATGCATTGTGTAAAAACCTATAATTAGCATGTTTTGTGCAAAAATAAAAAGAATAAAGAGCAAAAAGAAAAAGAGGGAAATATTTAGAATAAATATTGAGCAACCTAACCCAAGGGAGGGCTCAGCATGGGCCTGACCGCATAAAAGCCAAAGTAGAGGGAGATAGGAGCTCATGTGTATATACTTCTGTAAATACAATAAATTATATTTTCCTCACCCAAAAATATGTTGTAAGTATTTGTATATATCTTATTAAAAACAAAATACAAATAAAAAAATCAAAAATTCAAAAATATACCTTCACCATGTGCATAAACCATCACCCATGTATTTATTTAACCCTATAAATAAATGAAATTATTTTCAGAACTTTTTGTGAATATTCTATGGCATATTTTGTAAATAAAATAAATAAAAAGAAACAAAACAAAAATCAAATAAAAATTACAAAATTGAAAATACAAAGACACATTGTATAAATACCATGTATATAAATGTATTCAACCATTTATTTCACCCTTGTATATATGTGATAAAAATAAAATAAAAATATTCTTTTATTCCTCATTTTATCTTGTAAATAAATAAAATACAAAATGAGCATAAAAATACATAAAAATAACAAATAAAAAAAAATCAAAAATAAAAATCCATATAGTGTACATATACCTATATATATAGCTACCCTATTTTTATTTCCAAAAATTAATTAAAAATCACCAAAAAATAGAAAAAAAATAAAAGAAAAATATTTCATGTTTTGAGTTTTCTTTAATTCGGCCTATTTCTGCCTTAAAATAAATAAACAAAAATTGCATCCACGTGGCCGCTCCTGATTGGTCCACGGGGGATTGTTGACCCCGGTCAACTCCCCCGCGGACTCCTTCCTATTCTGGAAGACGCGCGCCGCCCCGTCTTCTCCGATTTTCCCACGCGTCTCCAGGCTGTCTCCCACGCATACCCCGCGCCCGGATTCTTCGCCGTTCATCCCTCTCCCTCGCCGGATCCTTCGCCATGAAATCAACGCTTTCCTTCGCCGTCTCCCACTCAACCCTAATCGACGCTGTCACTCTATATATTCTCACCTCCGCCGCCTCCGCGCCCCATCTTTGGCCCTTCTCCTCCTTCCCAGTGACCTCCATAGGCTTCGCGAGAGTGACAGCAAGCGTCTGCCCTTGTTGCAGTGAGGCGAGGAAGCGAATCCATTGATCCGGCGATTCTCGCCGTCCTTGCTCCGCCGCCGGCGTTGAGCATCGAGCTTCAGGCCTTGACGCCCTTCGAAGCTACGACCCGGAGTTAGCCACGCTCCAGCACAGTCTACTGCAGCCATCAGGTAGTCGATTAGACCTTCTATTTAGTGTAATTTTCGATTTCGCCCAATTCATATCTCCGACGCATTTCTCCGATTCCGGCCATATCGCGTAACATCCCGATCCTTCGACCCGACCATCACCTCCGCCAACCCCTCACGCACCTTCTACGCCATTTCACTCAACCCAGATCGCACAGGATCTGGGACTCGAGCTCCACCGTCCTCCGCTCGCCGGAGCTCGTCCGCCTCACAGCACCGACCACCTTCACCCCGCCTTCTTGGGTCGAGGCATTTTGCCCTCGACCCGCGAACCTTCGTGTCTACTTTGCAGGTCCAAAGGGAGGCATCTGAGCCCCCCTACAGTTCAGACCGGAGCTTCGCGCCGCCAGGCCTCGCCGGAGCCCCTCCAGGGCTCGGTTGGGCCATCGGCCATCACCATCAGCTGCGGGAAGTCACCAGGAACGTGTTCCGATCAGTAGCAGCAGCTGAGGAGGACCGGAATCCACGCACGAGGCCGGCGAAGTTCGCCGGCCATCAGTTCTTCCTCCATCTTCCAGAGCCGTCCGATGAAGCCCTCGCTCCAGTTCTGATCGCGTCCGTCCATTCTTCGAGGAGCAGCAGCCGTCGATCCATCCGAGGAGCGCATCTGGACCATTGATAGCAGAGGAGAGAGGCGCCAGCGTTTCAGACGTCAGATCCTCCACGTGGGCCTCTCCCCACCGTCGATCGAGCCGAAGGGACGAAGAGAGGAGTCGCGCCGCCATCCCAGCCGTCAGATCACCCACGTGGCGCCTATCCGACCGTCGGCTAATAAAGGGGTAAATATCGTAGGGGCCCCCTCTTAGTTTGTTATTTCCTGTTTAGTCCTGTAAATATTTCTAGAAACTTTTTCACGTAGGGTTATTTGCATTTTGGACCTTGTGCTTATTTCGAATTACATGTATGCCCCTGTGCGTGTTTGACCACGTGCTCCGTCACGTGTGTCCCTGGGTTTTTTATAGTTTTAGTCCTGTAGATCTGGAATGTTATGCAATGAATGAATCTTTTTGTGAAATTGCAATTATACCCCTGTGAGCATTGTTTATGCGCATGTGCGTTATTTAGTGGGCTTTTTACATCCATGCCCCTGGGCTTTTGATACGAGTTATCAAATAGCCCTAGGACTTGGTTTTTATTGCAATTTGGTCCCTGTGTGCCCCAACCACGCGCGACGCGCGTGACTTGCTGGGTATTTTGCACCTAGGGCCCCCAGATCTTCGGGTATTTGCACATAGGTCCCTGTGCACAGTGCCCCACTCTTATTTTTGAATAAAATATCAAACGACCTCCAAATCCAATGAGATTTTGACACATGGCTCCTGCCATGGTGTAGGAATTTCTGTGATTTTTGAGGACATTTTTGATTTCATTTATTATTTTTAAAAATTCAAAAACCCCTATTTTTGCTACTGTTTAGCTTTAAAAATACCAAAAAAATATAAAAACTCCACCAAAAATTCTAAAAAAATTAGGTACTGTTTCTTGCTTGTTGTTTGATTTTCTAGCCAATTTTGGCTAATTTTCATAAATTAAAAACCCTAAAAATTGAAAAAACCCCTAAAAACTCATAAAAATTGTAATAAATAAATTAAAAATCCAAAAACAATAATTAGGGTGCCTAAATTTTCCTTATTCTTTCTAGATTATAGGAAATTACCTTCAGGGCTTTTTGAGATCCAAAATATTTTTATTTTTGGGTCTTAAGCCTTGCTGGACAGTCCCCTTTGTTTTTCGCATTGTTTGATTTTTAATAAATAATTTACCCATTAGAAAAATCCCAAAAATTCACCAAAAACAGTAAAAAACTTAAAAAACCTAAAAATCAATTTTCTGGAATTTTTGCATCATTTTTGGTGTGTGTAATAAATTGTTGAAGTTCCCTTGTATTTCCCTTCTTTAATTTTCTCATCATTTAAAAAAAAATCTAAAAAAATATAAAAACAAATAAAAACCACTAAAAAATATTCCCTCGGATTTCTGACTACATCGTAGGCTATTTAGCCAATCTGTGCATCCTTGTGTTCGACCCTGGGAGCTATACCAGGTTAATCCTATAGCTAGATCGCTCTATTTGTGCTTGCTTGTTTTTTATCTGATTTGAGTGATTGATTTCTTCTTGATTGACACGTGCTGAGTGATTGAGGTCGCAACGACCTATTTCTATACCTTTACCTCTGTCATTCGGGCGGTCGTCAGAATGGCGCCGTTGCCGGGAGCACGGCTTTGTAGTCATTTTTCCATATTGTCTCTCTACATTATAACTGTTTTCTGACACTCTCTCTTTCTAATTTTTGTGCGAGGTACTGCGTGGAGAACTTGGAGTACACTTTTTGAGGGCCCGCACGGGAAGAAGAGCAGAGGAAGAGAGAGAAGAAGGAGTTTTCATTTCTGAGAGAGAAAGAGAACAATACTGTTGTAATAACTCAGACTTTGAACTGTGGACACTTGTAACTTAGCGGGTCTGTTTCGCCGAGCACCGTGTGCTCGGGGGACCCATTCGGATTTTCGCGGCTTTTATCGTGGTTTTGATAGCTAGCTGCCTTTTCCGGTGTTTACGCGGTTTTTCTCGAGCCCTTAGATTTAGGAATTTCTGTTGATTGTGACGTAAATTTTTAAGGCCCAACACCTAATAGAATATCTGTTCCTATAGAACGTAATTGGACCTTAATAAAATTCACTGAAAAAGTTAGTTTAATTGAATTTGAGACCACGTGCCGTGAGGAGTCACATACAGCGCTGGCAGGACCCGTTGTGGCGGGCACCGAGTGACTCCCAAGATCGGATTCCGGACTCGATTCGGTTAGCTAACTATTGTTCTTCACGATCAATAGAAATTGCTCAGCTAGGACTCGGTTTTTCCTCGTTGCATCATTTAGGTAGTTTAATTCTGTCTTTTAATTCTGCGCGGATCACTTGCATGTAGAGTGCTGGAGACAAGGTACGCATTTCTTTCTCTGCATGCATCATTGATTTTCTCGCGCATCGGCTTTTTCGTCTTCTCCCCCTGTGTTTGGCTTAATCATCAGGAGAATCGGAAAAATCGCTAAGCCGCTTGTATTTATTTTGAAAAAAAAAATTAAAAAGAAAAACAAAAAAATTGGGACTGGATAACATTATTGACCCTAAAAGACACTCACATTAAAAATTTGTCTTGGGGAGAGCAACCCCCTCATTGTATGGTTTGGATGCGCGAGAGAGTGACCCGCACCCTAGGTAGAACCCTCCGGTGTTATTTCTAGCTGACTACCGACTCTTCCGTGCGGGACAGTCGGTTGGAGTAGCATCGGGTATCCTAACAGGTCACGTAAGCGCTCTGATATTTTGTATGTTCACCAAATAAAATTGACAAGATAAATTGACCGATCTTTCACGGTCTTCAGATTGTGTTGCGTTGGTGAACCGGGGGTTTGCTTTGCGATCATATTTTCTCCAGATCCCATCCGCCCAAACTCGCCAAGATCAAGATGATGGGTAGACGATCTCTTAGGCAGCCTCTGGCTGCACCGCTTTCAGGCGCGTCTACTTCATCATCTAGGTTGGCCCGTGAGAGTCGAGACCAGCTCTCCGGGCCCGAGTTCGATTCCACCCTGTTCCCCCTCGATCCCCTTTCTTCTGCTACTGAGAGACATGAGCCCGAGGAAAGACGAATTAATTTGACAGAACCTGAGTTGGGCTCATCTGATTTTGCAGACGTCCGTATGGCTGGAGCCGGCAGTTCAGACGATCGCCAGCCCGATCATTTTGTCTTAGACCAGGGAGCGATTAACTCCACCCTGATCGCGTCATTAGAGACAGTTCAGCAACAGTTACGCGATCAGGGGGCATTCATGATAGAGATGAGGAGGGAGTTGGAGCGGCTCCGAGCAGAGCGAGACGAGCCGAGCGAGCCGGAGGACATTCCTGACGCTGATGCAGAGGCAGCAGCCGCAGCAGCCGCTGCCGCAGCAGCGGCAGCCGCCGCCGCAGCAAGACCGATGCGGGAGCTACACAACCCCGGATCTACACTGATGCACCAGTGGGTGGTGATACCTGCTATAGTGGGGGATTTCAAGTTCCCTCCGAACACCCTGCAGATGCTTCCTCATTTTCACGGACTCGCCACTGAGGAACCCCACCTCCATCTCCAGGAGTTTTTGATGATCTGTAGCACTGTCCACGACCGTCGTGTGGACCAAGATACGATTCGGATGATGGCCTTCCCTTTTTCACTGGCAGATAGAGCAGCCGCCTGGCTGAAACATTTAGGGAAGTTTGTTTACACCTGGAGCAACTCCGCACCGAGTACTTGAACAAGTACTATCCACTCGGGCGGACGAATGCAGCAAGGGCCCTGATCAACAACTTCTCCATGCTCCCCTAACGAGCAATTTCACGAGGCATGGGAGAGGTTCAGAGAGCTTCTGGATAGATGCCCACACCACGACATTTCGAAGCCGAACCTAGTTCAGAGCTTCTTTAGTGGGATGACACCAGAGCTTCAGGGTCTGGTGAATGCTTCTTGCGGCGGGTCCTACTTTGCCAAGGACACAACCAAGTCTGGGCCATCTACGAAGAGATGGCAGAAAATTACATGGTGATGTCCCAGACTCGGTTGTACACTCAGAGATCTCAGCAGCCGCCAGGACCCGTGCAGTATCAGCGGATAGCACGGGTCGATGCAGGTCCATCCAGTTCGTCCACAGTTGCTGCCGCACAGGCAGAGTCGGCCGCTGCGGACATGGAATTATCAGCGAGAAGTTGGACCGCATGGAAATAATAGAGAAGAAGCAGTGCCAGGGCATAACTCAGATGGAGCAAATGGCACAAACTCTGAGCGACATGAAGACCCAGCTCTTGTGTCTTCAGGAGGCACAGACGGCTCCTCAGCCCCGTCTTCTGTCGCGAGGCGATTCCGGCGGCAGCCGCAGCTCGTCCCAGCGCTCCAGCTCCTTGCAGCAGCCTAGACAAGTTCACCTTGTACAGGCGGAGCCGTACCAGCAGCAGCAGCCCTCTTACCAGTCACCACCCATCTCCTGACTTACAGATGGTGGTATATCAACCGGATCAGCCTCTGGATGTGCTCCCACCAGCCCCTTACGACGCGGAACCGTTGATGGATGTCAACGGGATTTGGTATGACCGTCCTCAACCTGGAATCCGACGAGACCATCCCGGATTCAGGTGGGGGAATGGGGGTAACCAGTCCCAACAGCAGCCAGCCGGTCAGGGAGGGCAGTACTCCCAGCAGAGAGATCACCAGCAGCCCCCAGCATACCAATCACACCAGCCATCATCCTTCGTACCTCGTCCCTACCAGCAGCAGGGACAGAATTGGAGACGTGAGCAGCAGGCTCACCAGCAGCAGCATCATTCCTCTTACCCCTCTCAGCCGCAGCAGCACCAGGTCCAGCAGCCTCATTATCAGAGAGGCAACCCGTCGGGCTCCCATGAGAGCCCCGCCATGGATGATCTAGCCCGCCTCTTCACAGAGCAGCAGGCTACATTTAGACGGGAGATGGACGAGTTCCGCCAGGAGATGCGGGACCTGATGAGAGGGAAGGCCGCCATCCCTGCACAGATCGAGCCTAATCCGAATAACTTGAAGAGGAAATCTGAGCAGGTAGTTCACACTGAGCCTACCACTTCTAGTGACTCACTTGATGTTATCTCGTCGGATCTATTTGATGCTGATTTTGTCACACTTAGGAGCGGTAGAAGACCAGCAGGAGGCGCCTCATCTGAGCGACAACGCGAGGATCCATCTAGAGCGCCAGACGAGGGAGAGGAGAGCGGTACTGACGCCGCGCATGATGATGACGGTGGTACTGATGCCACCCGAGATGCTATTTCCACCGGCGGTACTGAGGCCGCCACTTCACCAGATCGAGGAGGTGGTACTGACGCCACCAGCAGAGCCGAGCCAGACCGCGGTACTGAAGCCGCAAGACGTCTAGTTGTGGAGCCAGCTAGAGGTGGTACTGAGGCCACCAATATTTATTTTGATAGAGATACTGTTTTTCCTCGCATGAATGTATCTCAGAACTCTGATTTGAATAAAGGAAAAGGTTTAGTTTCTTCTGATCCCACTGTGGTAAATGATGTTTGTGAGGATCCGGTCATCGAACCGTCTAGGCCTATTCCTAGTCCTTCATCTGAGAAGGACCCTGTGATCCCCTTTCCTAGAGCCCTTGAGTTGGGGAAGGGGAAGAAAAAAGAAAAAGATCCAAAAAAGATAGAGCAGGAGGAGTTCAGCCAGAGCATGATAGACCGATTTCACATCCAGCTGACCCTCAATGAGGCTTTGCAGCACATCCCTCTTCTTCAGCGGTCCCTAAGAGATAGGACCACAGTCAGGAGGAAGAAGAGGAACAAGACCGCAGAAATTCATGTGCTGACAAAAGCCACGTGTTACGCGATCCAGAACCATCTGCCGACTAAGAGGCCAGATTTCGGGGCCCCGTATGTCAGATGTCAGATTAGTGAGCAGAGGTTCGACCGTACTCTCTTAGATAGCGGATCGTCGATCAACCTTCTTCCGGCAGCCCTTCTCGACCACTTAGAGTTGGGCACTCTTAGACAGAGCAGGACATACCTTCAGTTTGCTGATCGGTCTGTCAAGAGGCCAAAGGGGTTGTTGCGAGACGTTGTCGTCACGATTCAGGGTTTGCAATTCCCCGTGGACTTCGTAGTGCTGGACATGGAGACCCCTGACTCGTTGACCGATTCCCCCATTATCCTCGGTCGCCCGTTCTTGGCCACAGCCAAGGCGGTGACTGACCATGACAGTGGGAAGGTATTCTTTCGCGTCCAGGGCGAGAGTATACAAATAGAGACGGTTAAGGACCACAGAGCCAGAGATAGATCCCGCTCACATGGCAGTACAGATTCAGAGCAGCTGACAGACGCAGAGCCAGACATCCACCAGGACTGTGATTTTGTGATCACAGATGATGAGGCAGTTTGGGCAGATCCTGCAGCACAGGCCATCCTCTCATATTCAGATACAGCTGATACAGAGATGATAGAAGAGGATAGTCTGGAGAGCACAATCCTGGTTCAGGATACTATTGAGTCAGCAGAGTCGGACCTTGATCGCGACACGATTTTCAGTGATGGTGGTACTGAGGCCACCTTGCTCTCCGGTGGTACTGATGCCACCGAGTCTGATATAGATCCCTCGGATTCAGAGTCTGATTGGGCAGATTGTGATGATCAGATGCCAGACCTGGATCCACATGAGCCTACAGGAGACCAGAGGAGGGCAGAGCTAGCCGCCTTGGAAGAGCTTAGAGATACAGCTTTCTCAAACAGCCTACATTATAAGGAGAAAGTCAAAGAGTGGCATGATTCTCATATCAGCCACAAGCATTTTGAGATTGGACAGAAAGTATGGTTGTTTGATGCAAGTCTACGATTATTTCCAGGGAAGCTACAGAGCAAATGGAAAGGACCCTATTTGGTCAGAAAGGTACACGATAACGGTAGCATTGATATATCTGAGTTATCTTCTGAGAGTACCTTCCGAGTGAACGGCCAGCGGCTCAAACCATTTCTAGATCATGAGCCGCGGGACGTTATTATTGCCTCTATTCATTTTGCGTGAGATGTGGTCTTTTGACTCACATCTTTTACATCTCACGTCTGATTTTCACTGTTCCCCCGCCTGTATAAATCCAGTTGTCCATATCATTCTATTCTTTAGTCCCATATCCCGTCTCTCATCTGATGATTATGCTATACTTAGGGTGTACTTTACCCTAAGTATAGGGGGGATGTCGGACCTGCGATTATTCTTTTCATTCTTTCTTCTCTTGTTTTTGCTGCCTATACTTAGGGATATTTTACCCTAAGTATAGGGGGGCAGATTCTGTATATTCTTCACTCGGCTTTCCCTTCATGTACAGCTTTCTATACTTAGGATTAGTTAATCCTAAGTATAGGGGGAAAACCACCGAGTTCCCTCTCATTCTATTCATTTATTCGTTCCTGTACTTAGCCATTCCTTTTCACTTCCCTTTTACTAAGCACGAGTTATGTCTTCTTCATCGCTCTTGATCACTCTGAGGACATCGTTCGAGCTAAGTATAGGGGGGGTGTGTAGCCATAACTCGTACTTTGTGTGAGTGTGTTAATAAATAAAATGGCTAAAAATCACAAAAATCACAAAAAAATTAAAAATTTTTCATAAACCTCTTTTATTCTTGCACAAACATAGCTAGTGTATAAAATATTTTTGTAAAAATGATTTCAAAAATCTTTTTGTGTAAAGCTTGTGTAAATATTTTGTATCAAAATTATGTATATAGTACAAAATTTTTCCAAAAGGTTTTGAAAATCAAAAGTTTGCAAAAATCTTGTGTAAAAGATTGTGAATATCTCTTTTTGCAAAACTTGCACCTCACGCATCATTCATGATTTCAAAACATTTTTCAAAAATTTTTTTGCATGATTGTAAAATATTTGTAAATAGCATCTTTTGTACATATATGTATATAGTTTTCCCTGGATGAGAGTTGACATTTAAACTAAGCCTGAAATTAAATTGAGAAATGGAGCTTGAATAAGATCTTAATCCACTTAACTTCAAGAGGAACCTTATAGGACTTAGGGTTAAGGCTTTTCAGGTCCATAAGGGCTTAATTCTTCGAGTCCACTAGGCTATGAGCATATGTCATCTTGATGAGCCTAAGTAGAGCACTTAACAACACACGCATGACTCTCAGAGACAATGGCTTCACTTGCACCTGCACTTTACACATGGCTCTCCACGGGTGAGGTGATGAGGAGGCAGTTTCCTTTGGCTTGGGGTAGCATATGAGGGTAGTACTTCTAGGCGGAACCTCTCTTCTTCTTATAGTGAAGGAAGTGCACCTCAACTTGGTCTAGTGGTGTTGAAAGCTAAAGACAGAAGCTGTGGGTTGCAATAAAGCTTCAAAAGAGGGATAGTCTACTGGCTCAAAGGGAAATTTCTTATATATGCTGCACCATGTAGATATGTTGTACAGAAGTTCTTGAAAAAAAAAAATGCAAAAGAACTCCAAAAAAGTGGTGGGTCGGATTGAAAATTTAATAACCCCACCGGAGTGAAAAGCAAAAGCTTATGGTATCATGTTACATCTCATGAAGCTTGCAGCGGGAGACTTAGCTACACTGGCTAAGCTTCCAAAACTCTATACTTCTACCCCCTCTTCTTGAGCCGGTTGCACTTGAACTTAGAAGGGAATACCCCGCTTCTCGAGGAAAGAGTTGCTAGACTGAGGCATTAGAGTTACCAGGTTAAGGGAGGTTGTTTCTTTGTTACTTCTGAGGTGGGGAGCCACATATCACTTACACCGCAAGGAAAAGATTCATGGTCATTAGAGTTTGTGTACGTAGACTTGTTCTGATCTGGTTTATTGAGGAGTCTTGCCCATAGATTGGTGGAACTTGGAGGCTGTTGAGTTTTAGGCTTAAGTCCAAATAAGGTTCCGACACATTAATAATCCAAAGATCTGATCGAGCTCCATATTTCAATTTAATGAAGGAAAATTTAATAAGTCAACCTTGATCCATGTACATCCTCTTTTTCTTTTTCTTTTTCTTTCTTTTTCACTTCTTTTTCAAATAAGTGTTTGCTAAGGACTAGCAAAGTTAAAGCATAGGGGGTGATGAATACCCATTCATCACTCTTTATTCTATTATTTTAGCTATAAAAACCTTTGCAAATACATGTAGATATGTGTAAATACAAATAATTACCAAAAGCATGCATTGTGTAAAAACCTATAATTAGCATGTTTTTTGTGCAAAAATAAAAAGAATAAAGAGCAAAAAGAAAAAGAGGGAAATATTTAGAATAAATATTGAGCAACCTAACCCAAGGGAGGGCTCAGCATGGGCCTGACCGCATAAAAGCCAAAGTAGAGGGAGATAGGAGCTCATGTGTATATACTTCTGTAAATACAATAAATTATATTTTCCTCACCCAAAAATATGTTGTAAGTATTTGTATATATCTTATTAAAAACAAAATACAAATAAAAAAATCAAAAATTCAAAAATATACCTTCACCATGTGCATAAACCATCACCCATGTATTTATTTAACCCTATAAATAAATGAAATTATTTTCAGAACTTTTTGTGAATATTCTATGGCATATTTTGTAAATAAAATAAATAAAAAGAAACAAAACAAAAATCAAATAAAAATTACAAAATTGAAAATACAAAGACACATTGTATAAATACCATGTATATAAATGTATTCAACCATTTATTTCACCCTTGTATATATGTGATAAAAATAAAATAAAAATATTCTTTTATTCCTCATTTTATCTTGTAAATAAATAAAATACAAAATGAGCATAAAAATACATAAAAATAACAAATAAAAAAAAATCAAAAATAAAAATCCATATAGTGTACATATACCTATATATATAGCTACCCTATTTTTATTTCCAAAAATTAATTAAAAATCACCAAAAAATAGAAAAAAATAAAAGAAAAATATTTCATGTTTTGAGTTTTCTTTAATTCGGCCTATTTCTGCCTTAAAATAAATAAACAAAAATTGCATCCACGTGGCCGCTCCTGATTGGTCCACGGGGGATTGTTGACCCCGGTCAACTCCCCCGCGGACTCCTTCCTATTCTGGAAGACGCGCGCCGCCCCGTCTTCTCGATTTTCCCACGCGTCTCCAGGCTGTCTCCCACGCATACCCCGCGCCCGGATTCTTCGCCGTTCATCCCTCTCCCTCGCCGGATCCTTCGCCATGAAATCAACGCTTTCCTTCGCCGTCTCCACTCAACCCTAATCGACGCTGTCACTCTATATATTCTCACCTCCGCCGCCTCCGCGCCCCATCTTTGGCCCTTCTCCTCCTTCCCAGTGACCTCCATAGGCTTCGCGAGAGTGACAGCAAGCGTCTGCCCTTGTTGCAGTGAGGCGAGGAAGCGAATCCATTGATCCGGCGATTCTCGCCGTCCTTGCTCCGCCGCCGGCGTTGAGCATCGAGCTTCAGGCCTTGACGCCCTTCGAAGCTACGACCCGGAGTTAGCCACGCTCCAGCACAGTCTACTGCAGCCATCAGGTAGTCGATTAGACCTTCTATTTAGTGTAATTTTCGATTTCGCCCAATTCATATCTCCGACGCATTTCTCCGATTCCGGCCATATCGCGTAACATCCCGATCCTTCGACCCGACCATCACCTCCGCCAACCCCTCACGCACCTTCTACGCCATTTCACTCAACCCAGATCGCACAGGATCTGGGACTCGAGCTCCACCGTCCTCCGCTCGCCGGAGCTCGTCCGCCTCACAGCACCGACCACCTTCACCCCGCCTTCTTGGGTCGAGGCATTTTGCCCTCGACCCGCGAACCTTCGTGTCTACTTTGCAGGTCCAAAGGGAGGCATCTGAGCCCCCCTACAGTTCAGACCGGAGCTTCGCGCCGCCAGGCCTCGCCGGAGCCCCTCCAGGGCTCGGTTGGGCCATCGGCCATCACCATCAGCTGCGGGAAGTCACCAGGAACGTGTTCCGATCAGTAGCAGCAGCTGAGGAGGACCGGAATCCACGCACGAGGCCGGCGAAGTTCGCCGGCCATCAGTTCTTCCTCCATCTTCCAGAGCCGTCCGATGAAGCCCTCGCTCCAGTTCTGATCGCGTCCGTCCATTCTTCGAGGAGCAGCAGCCGTCGATCCATCCGAGGAGCGCATCTGGACCATTGATAGCAGAGGAGAGAGGCGCCAGCGTTTCAGACGTCAGATCCTCCACGTGGGCCTCTCCCCACCGTCGATCGAGCCGAAGGGACGAAGAGAGGAGTCGCGCCGCCATCCCAGCCGTCAGATCACCCACGTGGCGCCTATCCGACCGTCGGCTAATAAAGGGGTAAATATCGTAGGGCCCCCTCTTAGTTTGTTATTTCCTGTTTAGTCCTGTAAATATTTCTAGAAACTTTTTCACGTAGGGTTATTTGCATTTTGGACCTTGTGCTTATTTCGAATTACATGTATGCCCCTGTGCGTGTTTGACCACGTGCTCCGTCACGTGTGTCCCTGGGTTTTTTATAGTTTTAGTCCTGTAGATCTGGAATGTTATGCAATGAATGAATCTTTTTGTGAAATTGCAATTATACCCCTGTGAGCAGTGTTTATGCGCATGTGCGTTATTTAGTGGGCTTTTTACATCCATGCCCCTGGGCTTTTGATACGAGTTATCAAATAGCCCTAGGACTTGGTTTTTATTGCAATTTGGTCCCTGTGTGCCCCAACCACGCGCGACGCGCGTGACTTGCTGGGTATTTTGCACCTAGGCCCCCCAGATCTTCGGGTATTTGCACATAGGTCCCTGTGCACAGTGCCCCACTCTTATTTTTGAATAAAATATCAAACGACCTCCAAATCCAATGAGATTTTGACACATGGCTCCTGCCATGGTGTAGGAATTTCTGTGATTTTTGAGGACATTTTTGATTTCATTTATTATTTTTAAAAATTCAAAAACCCCTATTTTTGCTACTGTTTAGCTTTAAAAATACCAAAAAAATATAAAAACTCCACCAAAAATTCTAAAAAAATTAGGTACTATTTCTTGCTTGTTGTTTGATTTTCTAGCCAATTTTGGCTAATTTTCATAAATTAAAAACCCTAAAAATTGAAAAACCCCTAAAAACTCATAAAAATTGTAATAAATAAATTAAAAATCCAAAAACAATAATTAGGGTGCCTAAATTTTCCTTATTCTTTCTAGATTATAGGAAAATTACCTTCAGGGCTTTTTGAGATCCAAAATTATTTTATTTTTGGGTCTTAAGCCTTGCTGGACAGTCCCCTTTGTTTTCGCATTGTTTGATTTTTAATAAATAATTTACCCATTAGAAAAATCCCAAAAATTCACCAAAAACAGTAAAAAACTTAAAAAACCTAAAAATCAATTTTCTGGAATTTTTGCATCATTTTTGGTGTGTGTAATAAATTGTTGAAGTTCCCTTGTATTTCCCTTCTTTAATTTTCTCATCATTTAAAAAAAAATCTAAAAAAAATATAAAAACAAATAAAAACCACTAAAAAATATTCCCTCGGATTTCTGACTACATCGTAGGCTATTTAGCCAATCTGTGCTCCTTGTGTTCGACCCTGGGAGCTATACCAGGTTAATCCTATAGCTAGATCGCTCTATTTTGTGCTTGCTTGTTTTTTATCTGATTTGAGTGATTGATTTCTTCTTGATTGACACGTGCTGAGTGATTGAGGTCGCAACGACCTATTTCTATACCTTTACCTCTGTCATTCGGGCGGTCGTCAGATATATGGGGAGAAAATGTGAAGAAGGGCCTGAGGTTAAATTGTGAACGATGCGAGCTCCAAAATTCTGAGAAATGGGGCCAAAACGCATTCTGACAGGGTGAAGGGGGTGGCAGTGTAGTTGACCGAGGTCAACTGGCACTGCGCCCGGGTTGGTCCACGTGGACCAACCAGGAAAAACCTCCTGGAAAATATTTGTTAATTTAATTTAAAATAATAAATGATTTTATTATTTTTGGTTATTGAATAAAAAATATTTATTATTTTATAAATTATTTTATTATGATTTTTATTTATTTTTTAGAGGTATAAAAATACAAGCTGCCCTTTTAGGCCAATATAGGTATACATATCTATATATCATAGTATTTTATTTTTTATTTTGTATATTTAATTTATTTATTTTTGTTTATTAATTTATATATTTATAAAATATTTGTATGTACTTAAATATATTTTTATTTTATTTTTTTGAAGTAATTTGTATACATAATAAAATATAAATATTAATTGTACATGTATATGTATAGGTATTAAACCTATGTATTTAGATACAAGTATTTTATTTTTTTCTTTTCTTTAGATTTTTATTCTGATTTTATTATACACATATATTATAAATAATATTTACAAAATTATAAATATATAAAATTGTAAAAATAATGAATAAATAATAAAATGAATATTTTAATCTGTATAAGTACACAATAGGGGTCCAAAACTCAACTTTCAAACCGTAGCTCCGCCAAATGCACCACCTTCATTAAATAATTTCTTTAAAATTATATACAATTAAAGGTGAGTTTGATGCATTTCGAGTTTTTATTAGGGAGATACATGTCAAAGAAATTGGGATTCTGGAATTTTATTCAGACCATAACTTTTTATATGTACATTATTTTTGAATGAAATTAATTTTGTATTTTTCTTTATTTAATTATCTACAACTTTTATGCACAAAATTTCTTTATTTGAGGTGTAAAAAGTGAAACCAAAAATATGTCCCAAAATGAATAAAGAATAAATAAAATGAAAGGGAATTTTATTGGTCTTGTGACCCTTATCTCCCCCTACTTTATTCCTTGTCGACCGAGTCATCGAGATGCCTAGGTCTCGAGATTTTGGGTCATAAAATATTTACAATATTTTATTCTTTTTCTTTTCTATTATTTATTCTATAATTTTGGCATTAAAAACTGTATTTTATACAATACATACACAAATATGCATGCATGCTAAAATGCCTAAATTAAGCCTATTTACACGCATTTACGAGGGTTTTTAAGGCCAAAATGATAGAATAAAGATGATGAAACGTAGATTCATCAATGTCCAGGCTTGCGGCAGTAGGTGCAGGGACCACGTTGGCGTCCACCACATCTTCCTCGAGGTGTGCATCTTCTGGACTGGATCGCCCCACCTCGTCCATGAGAAGTGCCCATCATTTAAGAATGTGAAGACGTGGTTGTCGAAGGGATGATGATCCGACTGAGACGGCTATAGGCCTCCTCTGTATGGGGAATGGTAGCTCTAGTAAGAAGATGAGTACATGCAGCATCATACTCTGTATCAAGTTTATCCATGAAAACTCCAACCATCGTGAAGTTCATATACGTCTGCTACTCAGTAGAAGTCGTAATGGACATGTAGCTATGAAGCTTTTCAAACATGCCACGCAGCGAAGAGTAGTAAACATGTAGGGGGCAACCATTTTGCTTGGTATTGTAGATATCAAACTGTAGTTGAAGGATTCTTTGCTTCATTCTTTGCATGTGCATAAGTGGATGCCAAAGTGTCCCACATTGCCTTGGCAGTGGGCTGAGTTAGAATATCATTGGCTATTTCTGTAGTAAGAGTCCCACAAAGCCAAACACGTGAGTACGCATCATCTTGCTTCCAAGAAGCATTTGCCCCAGTCTTATCTGTTGGCTCTGGATATGTCAGGATGTGCTCCTTGTTATTGCACTGCACGAGGGTGAGAAACTGCATGTACCACAACTCATAGTTGGTCCCATCCATCTTAGCGATGCGAGCCGGATCCTTGAAGTCTCCGGACGAGAAGATGTCACCCTTGTTGTCTGACATGATGATAAAATAGCCAAATAACGGAATTCAACTGGGGAGTAGACCGATATAAATGAGACCACATAATCATACGAAGGATTGATTGTACGTGTAGACTCATACAACCATCCATGTTAATCTTATCGCTTGCTAGGGCCGGAAAACATGACTTAGAGGTCCGAAATCACGCTATCTGGTAGAAAATCAGATTGTAGGGACCTAGGGGACTGGGCGTGGGGGGGCATAGGGGGCAAAGGGCGCAGGGGCGCGTGCCGGGGGTGGGGTGGGGGAGGGGGTGGTGAGTAGGAAAGGGTTAGGGATGGATACGGTAACTCCGGTCTAGGACCGTCACTCCGATATCATGTCAAGGGAACATACTGGGATGCATTATGAGAGGCCCAAGGGTTCCCTTAAACAGTAGAAGAACCCATTGGGCAAATTACTGAAAGAAGAAAAGAAACATAGAAAATTGCAAAAATAATACTAAGGCCCTATTTGGTTGGAGAATAGGCACTGAAAAAAGGGGCCAATTATCCTCCCGACACGGTTCTCAGTGGTACGACTATTCCCCATTATTCCATCTTATTTACTCTTATTCCTATCTTTATCCCACCTTACCTACATTTATTTTATCTTATTCTCCTTATTCCTATCCTTCAGCCGAACAAAGAATAGACCCTTATTATCTTTATTCTCCATCCTTATTCCTGCTTATTCCCAAACCGAACACACCCTAAAGATAGTTAATATATCTCAACATGGTAGATTAAGCATCTGACTTTAGTTCATATCACCAACAGATCGAATCAACTCCCAACAAGAACTCCATCAACTAATAAACAGTTGAGGTAAAAAACTTACGGAAACCTTTGTGCATAAATTAACGGACCACATGAGCTAAAGAAAACACTGCCCACAACTTGTCTACAGATCTTTGTCTTCTTCCTCCCATAGAACTCTAACCAATGAGTTAAGGATAAAAAATCCAAAGACGCATACTGCCAAGAGTAAAAACAATACTTTCCCCTTCCAGAAACAAAAACGCGGACAAGAGTTAAAGAACAACAATCTACCAACTGAGCAAGTAATGGAGGAGGGGTTCATAGACTCGTAAACAAGCAGGTCTACATGTATATATGTCTGGGAGGAAATCTCCTTTAAACAGTAGCCAATTATAAACATCCGTTAATCAAGACTGATAAATTTAACAACAAACCCTCGACGAACTTCAACACACATGCACCTCCATCACATCTTCGTCCTTCTGTTAAACGAGAGTAGGTATACCCACAGGATCGTCGTTTACCTCTCCTTACTGAGGAGCGTGGCTGCTGTCGTCGGCGACGTCAGAAGTTCGATCCTAGTTCAGTTCCACTAGAAAGGCCACCAGTTGTCTGTACAGAGAAATCTGAATGTATAAAATGGACTATCAGATTAGACTCCATTGGATTTTGATGTTCGCCGCATGGTCTATATGCGACATTGTCAGGGGACGTGTAAAATTCAAAAGCCATATTTAATAATGGCATCCACCAGGATGTCTTTATACGTACATAAAACCCAAAAACCATACTTAATAATGGCATCCACCAAGATGTCTTTATACGTACCTCTACCAACCAGTGCTTAAGGAAGAAGAGCTACTAAATTGAAGGCATCAATGTCGAGAGAGGAGATGTCAGAGATGTTGACATTAAAAAATAGGTCGGAAATGACCATCAGGAGGGACAGGTGGCCATTTGTTGGTTGAAGGTCGCTTTGGTACGGACCTCACCTTCCTATGCTCCTTCCTCCCTGCATCTTCCTTCTATTAAAGCCCACAAACCTTTCTTTCCCTTTTGGCCATCTCTCTCTCTCTAGATCAACTACATTCTATATATCATGGAAGAACCTCACATGCTCTCCCATGAACTAAACCTGCCTTCATCTTCGCCCCCGTCCGTGTCGCATGCTTCCATCCCTCAGTCGCGTGTCGATGCCGCAACAGGCAATAGAGGAGAAGATAATGCGAAGAAGAGAGGACGAGAACGAACCAGGCACCCGGTGTACCGAGGCGTGCGGATGAGGAACTGGGGAAAGTGGGTTTCGGAGATCCGCGAGCCGCGAAAGAAGTCACGCATATGGCTCGGGACGTTCCCAACACCCGAGATGGCGGCGCGAGCACATGATGTCGCGGCTGTCAGTATTAAGGGTGCCTCCGCAGTACTGAACTTCCCCGACCTCATCCACCTCTTCCCCCGTCCCACCACTCTGTCGCCCCGCGACATCCAAGCCGCTGCCAACAAGGCGGCGACCTTGGAGCCATCTTTGTCATTGTCACCGTCTTTGTCAACATCAACATGCTCTTCTTCTCCGACATCCTCCTCATCATCGTCACCAACATCAACATCTACATCTGAGGAGCTAGATGAGATAGTAGAGCTCCCAAGGCTAGGTACGGGCTTTTTCGAATCATCGGCGGAGTTTGCCTTTGCTGACAACGGTGACATGTGGCTGCTTCAACCACCGTGGGACACGGACATCGAGGCGGAGATTGGATTCCTACTAAATGGTGGCACGGTGGCCGACACAGCGATGACTGACAGCCTCGGGAATGTACCATGGTACTTCTAGTTTCGGGTGAATCCAATCCAAATACAACTCCATTATTCCCTCTACTTTTTATCATTCGGGGTCAAATCAAAATCAACTGCACTTTGTTGTTTGTGCATCAGCAAAGCACCAACATGTTCTTTTTACCCATCTTAATAATCCCCTCATATGTCAACTATATATGCCTTCTCATTCTCTTCTGACAAATGTACATCTTCGCTTATTTTCAGTATGCGTTATTTTGAGAGGACATGAGGTTAGCTAGCTTCGTTCTGTATCCTATCCAATCTAATCTGCGTCATTAGTCTAATTCACTACAACATGATAAATTCACTACAACAATCATGTTGTAGAATGAGCTAACTAGGATGGTTACAACCCTTTTTTGTTTCCTTTTTTCCCCTTCGGAAGGTGCGGCATGATTGGTTGGCGCATGAACTGTTTCCTTTTTCTTAAGAGTGCCGCTTGTCGCACTCAGCCGTATAAAGGGTGGGGGATTTAGGCAAGCGCCAATAATTTGCAAGTCCGGAAGAAAGTGACCCGCATCGGCAGAACGTGATATCACATCATTTGAACATGCATCAATCTTGTGGTGAAATTTACAATGCATGCATGTTAAGTAGTAACTATCCCTTTAAACTCCCATAATTAGAGACATATAATCGAACATAAAGGTATGTAGAATCACATATAAGATTTTACTTGAATGCGTGTTTTGTTTCTTTTGGTCGATCACTTGGACCTAGATAAGATAAAATGGTTAGAATGGGGATGTTCTTGATTGGACTCTTATTGAGGCTCAAGTCGACATCACATGTACGAGCATATTGGACGTATTGGAAAAATAATAAAAGCCTGGTCTACGATCTACACGTACAAAATCCATCCTATATTTGATACCATCTCCCCAGACTTCTTCCCTTTTTTACCTCTGACTTTTTTCCCTCCTGTTTTTTGTTCTGTAATTTCTGCCTTTTTTTAGTATGTGATGGTTTTGCTTCTCGTCTCCGAAGATTTAAAATCGAATTCTACTCAGTTTTCAGCATTTCTTGCAGGAAGAGAACTTGATATATAGTTACTTTTCTGAACAAAATATCATCGCTTCCGCAGCATTTCCTTTAATGTCGTTGGTTTCAAACTAGAAGCCCGAGTTGATCTTCGCATCCACGATTAACAAGAAAATGTCTTTCCTGAGTTTAGGAAGGTTGCTCCTTTTTTTGTAAAAAAAAAATACAATGACTTCAGTAGAATACGCATATAATTTGTATTATAATTTGCAGTTGTAATTTTGTATTATAATGTACAATTTTGTATGCAGTTTTGTATGTATAATGTGCAGTTATAACACAAATTGTATACATATTCTACTAAAGTGGTCTTGTTTTCTACAAAAAGAGGGCGATCTTCTTAAACTCGGGACGGATGCATCTATTGGAACATACACAAACACACACACACAGACATATATATATATGGGAAAAATGGGGCTGCTTCCTGGGAGTAGCCAACGTGGCTACTCCCACCCCTATTTTTCCCTCATTTTTTTATTTTTTTGAAAAATACAAATTTGTATATTCATCATATATCCCTCTAACATTCTGTTAAAATTTCGTCAGAAACAGAGACTCCTAGGTCCTCCATCCAGACGTCACTTTTTTAACGGTAACAGGATTTTTTAAATCGACCATGTTTGGATGGAGGTCATAGGAGTCTCTATTTCTGACGAAATTTTAATAGAATGTTAGAGGGATATAATGATGATTTTACAAATTATTATTTTCAAAAAAAATAAAAAATTTTGGGGGGAAATGGGGGTGGGAGCAGCCCGTTGGCTTCTCCCAGGGAGTAGCCCCATTTTTCCCTATATATATATATATATATATATATATATATATATATATATATATATATATATATATATATATATATATATATATATGCACACACGCACACACCCACGCGCACACATGCAAACTGTGAAGATTCTTGAACATTGTTATTATTGTGAGTCCTCATCAGTTCATCTTCGTTCATTAAAGAAGTTCATAAACAAGAAATGTAGAGGTCAACATACAAATGGCTCATTAAGAGGATCTGAGCCAACTTAACGAGTTTGAGTCAACATTCTTATACTTGAAGCTTATTGAGTACGAACTCAAGTTCGAGTTTGATTATCGAGTCTGAGTCTGCCAAGGCTAACTCGACTCATTTAACTCGATAGGAATACCTATTGCAATGCACGATTTCCCCAACATCAAGTTGCATCGAACCAACTTCTTTTTTTATTTGAGATATTTCGATATACCCAAACATTTTATAATACTTATATTATATTTTATTTTTATTGTACTTTTTGTTTAGCCATTTTTCTAGTAATTTCATGATATTTGAATATTTCTCTAGATAATCATAAGCACTAGTAGTGCAAACATCTATCAGAACAAATATTCATTTATCTAATCCTTGTTTCCATGAAACGTAACTTATGGTGTGATAAGCATTTATAGAGACGTATGAAGGAACTACTACATTGATTTTTTGGATGTATATGCCACTTTACACATCCTTGCAAATTATAGAAACCTCTTGTATTTAATTTTGAAAAATCGAACTTTGTGGTACCCTCACAAATCTACTATTATTTTTTTAATTGGTGATACATATTAGGCACTAGGTTCCGCATTCACACTTGTAAGTCTCCAAATCAATTGTAATTCAGATTTTTGGTGTTGCAACTTCTTGTCATGTTAAATACATCAAGTGGGAGTGGGCGGGGAATGGATGCAATCCTATGGAGTGCAAAAAGAAAGTATACTTCAATATTTTCTCCCTTAATTGTTGTCACGGGCGAAACTAGAATATGGGCATAGCCCCTCCTTGATTAATACAATTCACTTATATTGTGCTTAATTTTTATATGGCTCCTGCTTAATATTTAGTTATAACATTTTAAAAGTATTCTACTAAATATTAAATGGTCTAGTGGTAAAGCAATGGATTTTTTATTTTCAGGTTCATCAAAACCTATCTCCTTCTATCTTTTGTCAAAACAATTAATTCTACTCACTTTATCTCTCTCCATCGTTTCTTTTGTTTAAAAAATCTACTCACTTTTAATCTATTCAAATCTTAAGTATAATTTGATATAAAATTTGATTGGAGCTTATCTATCTCTCCCATTATTTCTAATTCTCTTTGTGAATGAAATACATTTTTTTTTCCTTTTAAATATGAATTTTTTAACTAAAAATACTAAAAAAATCACATTCGAAAAAAATAATATATACCCTATAGGTAATGTCATATTAAAATTGTAAGTTTATCAAATTTTAAAAATCTTATTTGAAATTATTAACTCTATATTAAAAAATATCATTTCAAAATATTTTCTCATTTTTTATCTATACATGGTAGATATATATCTGGCCTCCCCATGACAAAATTCTTGGTTCCATCCCTGATTGTGGTCTTCGGTGTGGATATTGATTTGGTATGACTTCTAACGTCTCAAACATAAGCACGGATTATTTTTGAGGAAACTAAACTTGAAAACTTATTAGTTTGGATCTAGAATTAGAATCATCAACAACCGCCCAAATTACTTAAATTATAATCGTCAAGTCGTATTCTCCATCATTTACACTCATTTTTGTATGTGGGTCTTTTACCATGGGACTGAACTTGCCCGTCAAAAACCCATTAATCTATTACAATCAACAAGAGTCTTCCTTTCTTCTATGCCGGGCGATTCAAGTTAGTTCCCAAACTTTGTTTTGAATCTAATGGGGTTAATGGAGTTGGCAAATTTGGAAGGATAGAACCGGTCTTACAAAGCGAATTCCACCTCAAGGAAGTTGCGTGTCCCATTATGATACATTGCACCTAGTCATTGGTCAGTGTGAAGTAGCCGTTGGACATGCGAGCCCATTGAGAGACATTATGCAATAAATGTTATTGCATTTCATTCCCTGATTTGAAATAAAGATTATTTCATTTGTATTAAAGATCCTTTAATACAATTAGGATTATATGCCATGTCCATCTTGATGATCATACAGTTATTGATTCAAATGTTGAATCATAGAGGCTGGTACTTTGATGATAACTAAGGAATTAGATTGAGGGCTTATCAAGCATCGTCAAATGATTGTTAAGAGAGGATCTCCAGTCTGAGAAGAAGATGGAAATTCTTCTCTAAAGGCAGATATCTAACCGACCTCTTGATGTAGGTCCTCTACATAGGAATAGAGATTCGAAGGTGTTAGATAAGTTAGATCAAAGAATCGACATAACGAGATCGAGATAAACAAAACCTATATCGTATGTTGTCATTATATAGGCATGCATCCTCTAACCAAAGACAGATGTGTTACTATGTGTCTGAGTATGTACATTTGGAAGACCGGTAGGTTGATGACCTAGTCAAGGTATATATACCGACGCGTTGGTGTTCATACAGGGCCATATGAGTAATGCGATCTTTCAAAGAGATCATACAGGTTCATTACTGAACCGGAAGATATGAGCTCACTCATGAGATATTAGGAATCAAATTATGTTCATGGTCGTCTCGCTTTGGAAGCTTGACTAAATTTGTAGCTTTGATATATGCTTTGAGAAAGCATATGATCAATACAAAGGTGTGATATATTCTTTTGGAAAGTATATGATTAATACCAACTCCCAATGATAAATTGAGAAACTTAATTATAAAACCCTGAGGAAGACATTCTAAATGAGATCTAAAAGTTCAGGTTTATTTTAGGTCTTCCAGTATGCAGGATGTATGGGTATTAGGAATACTCGGGTGATGTGATCATAAACGAGTATATAACTATGATGCTTCCATTCCAAGGGAGTGGTGAAACATGTTTGGATTTTAGTAGCTCATCTCAATAGAGAAGTAATCTAAGCATAGTCCAAATATTGGACGTTGATCTGAATGTGATTCGGATATAATGTGATGATTAGATTAACGGCTTTGATTTAATCAAGCATCTTTGAGAGGTCCTCTATATCTGGATTTGAGATATGGTCTCAATATCCAAAGTCACTTTACGTGGAATGTACAATTGCCCTATCCTTATTTCCAAGTATCCGCGAAGAAAGCGCATTATTCTTTAAAAAGTTCATGATATTTTTAATGTTGATAATGTATCTGAATATTGAACAAAATGGAATGCGATTTAACTATCACGAATAATGTGAATGTGATTCATATTATTTGGACACATGAAAATAGGTAACCAATGATTAAAGGTGATTTAATTATCATTGATATGAATAATGTGGATTACACTATCCACATTAATCGTAGATATTATAAATGTGATTTATTATATATTAGAGAGAGCTAATTGTAATTTGTATTTACAAAATTAATAGTTAGTATGAATAGGATTCACATTGGACGGTTAATTATAATTGCAACTGCATTTTATTTTGGAGGTGTTAATATGATTCACATTCTTTCAATGGCATGACTGAAATTGATATAAAATAATTTAGAATTATTTTGGTGAATAATTATGTAATAAAAGTTATTGCACATGTGGAATATTTGTTAGAGAATTAGATCTCAACACAAATGGAATGAAGGCCCCTCTTACCATATAAAAGGAGGGGACAACCAAAGTTGAAAACTCAACTTGGTAGCCGCCCTCCCCCTTATGGTATGTACGTCCATCCTCTTCCAATTATTCCATCCTTGGTGGTTTGATTTAAATTAAAATATATTGATTGATTTCGATATATTTAATTTAATTTAAAGCCAACACATTTGTTGTTGGTAATTGAAAACCAATAAGATCATGGTAATTGATTGAAAATATAAATCAATGTCAACCATTGGATTTGTGTGCATATGGATTGAGATCCATGGACTTTCAAAATATTATACAAGGAGGGGTAGCCCTAGCCGTTGAGAAGTTGCACATAACACAAGTCCTCTTTCTCTCTCTCTCTCTCTCTCTACACGTCCATTCTTCTTCTTCCTCAAGTTTGGTCATCCACATTTTGTTGGAGAAGAATGTCGATGTTGTCGTTACGCCGTTGTGTTGCTACCCGACCGCTCATAGATCTTCGCCTACATCGGTGCCTCTCATTTGTAAAGAAGACCTCATTACATGTGACAAAATAAGGAGATCTGTCGTTTGGATCGAAATCTTAGATTACGAGAAGGACTCATTTCATCATCGCGCTCGCAAGTGTCTCCTCTGTCGGGTCAAACTTGAGATAGACAGTCTTTTCATTTAGAGATTTCGATCGCAACTACACTTCAAGAGGTATTATGATATCTACTTTGTGGTTTAGATGAGACGATCCAAGAAGTGTTCTTGGATCATGTGGTTTCATCGTTTTAAAATTTTTAAATTCCGTTGCATCAAGCAACTAGCATGACTAGTCGCTCATGATCGCATATGATGTGATCTTCACGCTTCCGTGATGCACTCAAGGTTTTTATCATAACCTTTAAGTGGTATTAGAGCCAAGTTAGGTCTTATATGAGATCCAAAACCCTAGGTGAACAAGGTTTATGTTTCGGATGCACGGGACTCATTGTTTTTGTTTTGAATGCAAGATTCGGATTGATTTTTCGATAAAATAAAAACCTACTATTTGTGAATTGTTTGGGCATATTTTTTTTATTAAAATGAACTTAGAATTCCTAAATGTTCTTTAAAAATAGTAACCTATTATTGGTACCAAAAGTGCATGAAAATGATTCGAAGAGTTCCCGCCATGAAAAGTGTTTTGCATGTATCCGCCGATCTCTAAGAAAATTATTTGTGCTTACTATTTTCTCGTCATGAAATTTGAAATAAATACTTTAATTAAGTAGATAATTGAACCAACAAGCTACTCGAATTTATTTCATCTGGTTCTGACTCCGTTTGCCCCACATATTCCATATTTAGTGGAGAGGGGTCGGAAGATGATTAGATCAAATCTATTTGCTTAATGTATTTATAATTTAATAGAAATCACAAAAATTATGAATTTACCTTGATTAATCATGATGTATAATAATTATGAAAATAATTGATTAATCCTAATTGGTCATTGAATGAATGTTTCATGAAAATCCTATTTTATCCTACAATAGTTGTGAAATAATCTTTACGTGCAAAACATTGTTACTTGAATAGAATTGGAGATTCCTTTGAAAAATCTCCTTATAATACTAATCAAAATGGTTTTGGTAATTGTAGTATGGTATGACTTCAGTTGAAAGGTAGAATATCTTCTCAAATACAATATGATCAGATCACATTATCCTGACCTGAGGCAGATATGGTCTCTAGTTAGGGATCGTTGGGGTAGCATGTTGCTTTGGGAACAGTGTGTCCCAAATCCTATGTGTACTGGCCATGACAGCGGATAAGGAAAGGATAATGCTTGAAACGATCATGATGTATTTTTTAATTATTAAAATTTGAGTAATATGTATTTTAAGATTATATCATCCTTTAAGTAATAATAAAGATTGTTTGTTGGTTGATTGAATTAGATTGATAATTGATTTAATATGATTAAATGAATTATATACAATTAAGATACTATATTATAAATAGAGTTGTATTTCCCTTGGAAGAATTAATCGTAATGAATATGATTCATAATGATTAATTAGAATTTGAATAGGATATAGAGGATCACATAAGTAACATCCATAGTCTCCCATCAAGGCGAAGGATTCCGTCGTCATGAAATATATGTGGGAGACGTTGTCCAAAGTGATAGCTCCTGCATACAATCACACATGGATCGGACTTTTTGCTTCTTGAAAGAGTAAGGCCATATGCATAGTGACCCCAATATCGAGTCCTCATATTATTGGGGTGATATTGGATTGCGCATAGCAAGTGTTATTCCTATTGACGGTTGATTCAATTAACAATGGGTCAATATCACCTTAGGGGTGGTGGGCCCGGGTGTTAAAGACTGAATTGGGAAATGCAAGTTGTACTTGTGAGGCGGAATGAATTCTCACTTCTTCTTATCCGAGTTACATGTTCTCATATTATTGGGATGTAACAAAGGTAAGAAGGAGATCCCAGATCTTGCTTGAGATATAATGGTAAGTATGTCTTTTACTTCGAAAGTGATTAAGGGAATGAACTTTAAGAGATAACAAGGAAAGACAACTTTGATATAAAATCCTTAATCAAAGTAAAATAAGTATTTATACAAATTATCTTATTTCAAATAACATACATTAAACCCACTCAAATACTATACTCAATAATAACCAGTAGATTATCATGGATTGGATCCATGATCAAGATATTGGACTTGTAGGTAGACACACAATGTATGTGGTTGCAATGTGCAGGCCTCCTCATAACAGTAAGGAATGGCATTTAAATAGACAATAGGACTATAACCTAGGGTTTGTATGTCTCTACGGTCTTGATCTTTCTTTGAATGTGCTTTAGAAGTATCATGTCGATGATAATCGTAATTATCTAAAATCCTTATAAGAACCTAAAAAGATGTTCCGGCATACATATGTGCTCTCGACATTTAATCAGGAATGACATGGTTCACTACATTGTGCAGAATGATGAGTTGATAAGAAATGATGTACTCAAAAATTTTGACTACCTACTTGAACCAAAGTCAATGGATTTTAGATGGATGTAGATATGATGAGTGTCATCATTCTACTTTCTATACTCAAGTCATTCATGAAACTTCATAATATTTATATTGTATGAATTAGATGAAGCATATATATAAATGTTGAAATATTCTTATATTTAAATCTTTTGAGTTCAACATAAGAGATCCTTTGTCTTAAGCAATGGTTGTTTATAAATAAAGGAAGCGCAGTGGAAGTATGTGTTTGACCCAAGTGAGAATAAAGTCAAAGAGTTGACTATACTTCTATGATTTCCATACATGTGACATCCAAAGAGTTGGATGAATGCCAATACTGCAACAAGCTGATGAATCGATAGTATGATTGTCTTGACTATCTAGGTTCCTTAGAGAAGGACTTGGATAGTACATCCGAATAATCTACATCTACATATAATCATTGAAATTGACTTGCTTATTAAGATAAGATCAAAGTCTAATAATTGTATCTCATTCTTTTAATAACACTTGCAATTGGTTGCATATGTTTTAGAAGACTAGAAAATTTGATCTTAAGGTTTAATAGTCATCTACATGAATGTTGATGCAATTGTTGCAACAATCTCCATTGGGTAGATAGACTACATATTTTCAATGGGAGAGGCATTAGTCTTAGAGAATGTTTCTAGGACTAATGAGCCCATAATTTACCTTGTTTAATTTGTTGGAATTAATGTTGATTTGTTCATTGCATTCGGGCAAATTCTAATCAAAACCGCAAATTTAATTATTTGTCCAATTAAAGTGAACGGTCATTTTTTTACTTGGGCAAGACCAAGGTCGAACTTAGGGAGGCCACTATCTCCTTAGGTTGGTTTTTAGTCGATCTAGATGCTAGGTTTTTAAAGAGACATTTTTTGATATTTTAAATACAATAAATGAGGGACATGCAATTTTGACAAGGGTCGAGACTAAAATGCAAATTATGACCAAATTAAGTCCAAAAATCCTCAAAGTTGGCCAGAATGTGAAATATGATGAAATTAGGCTACTGTAATTTTTTTTGGAATTTTTTGATGCAAAATTTGATTATGAATAAAATAATGCAGACTAAGTGATTTTGAGTTATTTAATTTTAATAAATAACAAACGTCAACATTTTCCGAAAATTAATTTAACCTAGATAGGTCAATGAGAGAGGTATCCAGAATAATTTTTAATTCTTAAAAATACTAAGTATGTAATTAATTAAAAATCAATTATTAAATTCACCATTTCATTTATTGTGACCACGATATACATGCAAATGAGATAAACTTTGGGCACAGTATAAATCAACCTGCATTCTACTTTTTTTATTTTTATGTAATTTTCAGAGCAATTATAATTTAGTATGGAATTAATAGCACGTTGTGGGTAAAATATTGAATTTTTCGCCAAAATAATTATATTAAATCAACCATATCTCATAAAAATTAAACAAATATCCACAATGTTAAGCAAAAGCTTTTCTACAATGTGCAATTTTCGAAATGATAAAATGACGCAAAATAAAGGTTTAAATTAATGTCCAAACAAAAGGGCCTAAATACAATGATAGAGAAAAGAAATACAAATAAAAACATGCAGACTAGACTAAATTGCAATTACCGAAACATGGGGGGTCTTCCTGCAATTTTTCCATAGACGTACGCCTCCCTCACATGTTGCTGACGTCACCAATGAGACGAGGGCGGCGACGTAATTTGCAGGGAGTCCAGGGGCCTTGGGCGCAATTGTCCCATCCCTCACTCGTCGCGCACGTGCGCTTGGGCTCGAGGTTTGGTATGTAAAACTGGAGTCCTTTAGGGCCTGGACACAAAATCACCAAGGCTCATGTGTCTCGCACGCGAGCTAGAGCTGGAGGCGGGATTCTTGGATAAAGGTGGCTGGACCGAGGTGACGAGGCTCCTTTGGAGGCGGTCTGCGAGCGGTGGAGGGTGACGTCCGGTCGACAAACGACCAGGGCTTGGTGGCACGCAGCTCGATGTCGATGGTGGCTCAAGGTATCAGTGGAGGGTTAAGCTTCGAAGGAGGTGCATAGCTGCGAATGAAGGTACATGGTCAGCTGAGTAACGCGAGGGGGCGGATATGGAACTAAAATAATATCGCTGGCAGAGATTGTGAGATGGTGGCATTCAAGTCCAATGGGCGAAGCACAGATTCCGCTGAGGCGATGTCGGTGCTTGCACAGCTGAGGGAACAACTTCTCCTCCATCAACACACGACAGGAAGAGGAGCTCGAGGGGATGGATGGCGCTGCTCCCAGTGGAGTTGAAGGTGGAATCATCTGCGACTCGGCGGAGAAGAAGCTTGACGAAGATGGCAGCGGGTTGAAGCTCCTTCCACAACATGCTGATGAGAGGTGAAGATGAAGGGCTCGACCGTGCGGAGGCATGGTGAGATGGGTATTTATTGTGTAAATAAATAAAGTATAAAATAACATGTATTTTTATATAAAATAATAATTTAAAATAAATGTATATTGCATAAAGGTATTTAATATATGCAAATACATGTATTTTAATAATTTAACCTAACGAATTAAATTATTTAATTTATTAAAAATCATTAAAAATAGTTTAATAATTTATAAATATGTTTTATTTTAACAACTTTCTAGTTTAAAGCCTTATTCTAATTTATTTTTAATTTATTTTGATTTAATTATTTCTCTAAATTCTCATTGGTCCACGTCACTTCGTTGACTTCCGGTCAAGTGGACCCTTTCCTCCTTGACCCGACTGCATCCAACTGCCCTATTTCCATCTCCCATTTTTTTCCATTCGAATCATACTCCCTCTAACCTGATTTTTTTCATCCGTTTGGAAAGCCCTCATCAAGGATCCACACCCGATCATTTCCTTACGCGGATCTTCCTCCGTTTATGTGCTTCCCAATTTCAAAATCCTCCATTCCCACCACCTATTTATAGATATCCAGGCGCCTTCTTCCTTTTGATCCATCTTCACGCTTTGATTTTCCCTACGCTCTATCACCTGAAGTTAGGAGCTTGTGACAGGAGCCATTTCCTTCGATTTTGAGAGTGAATCGAGGTCGAAATTGACAAGATCCTAACGTGGCCAGAGGTACTTCGCCGCACGTGAGTCTCTTCGACCTGACAGGCTGTGCCATAGTCAAATTAAGGCAAATACCTTCTCCAATCCATGCCACATTCATCGCGATTTATCCAGGTAATGTTTAGGTAAGTTTCCCTTGATTTCATTGCTAATCATTCGATTTTAGATCACTTTCAGTACTTCATTGTCTCTTGTTTCAATCTGCTCGATCGAAGCTCAATCCCAATCTGATCTGTTGGAGTATTTTGTTATATGTGTCACATGTATGGGAGATGGGTAAATGGATCTCTCCAGGATTCATTTACCCCATCCATAGTTTAGTCTCACATCTACCAGTTTGGAGATGTAGAGACTCTGTGGAGGCTATATAAAGAGCTTCGGGCCTCTTGTAACCAATGAGAAGTGCAATGCATAACATGCCCCTTTGAGGGCTTCTCCCGTGGTTTCATCCCACTCCTTAGGGAGTAGGGCTCCACGTAAATCCCGTTGTTCTTATTGTTCTTTATCTTTTTTCCATGTTTTGCTTCCGCTTCCTATTTTCTAACATGGTATCAGAGCGGGTCTGATTCTCGGAGATTTGTTCTTGAATTTGTTATGTATTTTTCGAGAGTCAGTTTTTTTACGTGTAAGTTTGTTCAAGTTCTGCTCAAGATCGTTCAGCATCATACTATCGTTTCTAGGGCTTCATTATGAAACCCTAGATGTATTATCAAGAAATACCTTATCCAGGTCAAGGCGGCAGTTCCAGTCACGATCAAGGACTCCTACAGGCGGCGAGAGCATCAACTTCCAAGTTCTTGTCCAAACTCTTGTTGTAAGAGCACGCTCTAGGCTACGCCCCCTCCTTCGAGTGGATCCCTCGATTCGCCGACACCAAATCGGAATCTCAGGTCGCACATCAACACATGTCTACCCAACCGCTCGCTGCACAACCACAGGCGTTGTGAAGGATATGGGATAATCCTCAAGTGCATCACAGAAGCGTGAGCATCGTATCGAATACGACGAGGAACGACTAGTCGGACAAGTTGTTCTATGCAGTGGAAATTTAAAAAAATTCATGTTACGAAACCACATGATCCAAGAATACTTCTAGGATCGTTTCGTCTAAACCACAAACAAGTAATATGATTACCTCTTGAAGCGTGGGTTGCGATCGAGTCTTTAAACGAAGAGACCTCATGTCTCAAGTCTGATACGACGGAGGAGACACTTGCAAGCGTGTTGATGAAACATGTGCTTCTCGCAATCTATGTTGGTGATCCAAGCGGCGAATCTCCTGATCTCGACACACGAGATCTGACGTCTTCTTCACGAGCGAGGCACACCGAAGGAGACGGAGATCCATGACCAACGATCGGGCAGCATAACGATGACACTGTGGCGATGGAGAACTTCTCTAGGGCATCCATGTTGGACGGCCACATGAGAGAAGAAGAGAGGGTGTGTAGAGAGAGAAAGAGAGAAAGAGACTTATGTTCTCATTGTGTAAAGAAGGGCAAAGGTATGCCTCTACTTTTATAATATTTTGGGATCCATGGATCTCAATCCATGGGCAACACAAATCCAATGGCTCTTATTGATTTGTGTTTCTTTTAATGGCTAAGATTTGTGTTGGGAAAACCAACAATAATTAATTTAATTTGGATTAAATATATATTGATAAATCAACATAATTTAATCCTCAAATCAAATCACCAAATCTTAGAGATAATGGAGATGGAAATCTCCCTTCCATATGGGAGAGGTGGACGGCCACCCTTTCTATATTGGAATTGGTGGTCGTCCCTACTCCTAATTGGAGTAGGAGATTTCCAATGAAATCTTGGAAATCTCCAAGATTCCATGTATCTCCAATATTTACAACAACAATTGTTGTAAAATATTCTACAAAAATAATTCATAATTATTTTGAGAATATTGCAATCATGCCATTGGAAATTTGTGAATCACATTCACAACCCAAAATAAAATGTAAATTACATTTTTAATTTAAAGTCCAATGTGAATCCAATTCACATCAACATTTATTTAACAAATGTAAATTACAAATAGCTCTCTCTTATATATTATAAATCACATTTATAATATATGTGATTAATATGGATAGTGCTATCCACATTATTCAATATCCATGATAATTAAATCGCATTTAATCATCTTGGATCTCTATTCTCATGTGCCCAAATAATATGAATCACATTCACATTATTTACATATTTGATAATCAAAACACATTTAATTATCTAAGATAGCTCTCTTTATAATATGAATCGAATTTATATTAATCATGATAATTAAATCATATTTAATTACCCATTTTCTCAATGCTTGGATACTTATATCAACAATGAAATTATCCTGAACTCTTTCAAGGATAATGCGCTTTCTCCGTGAATACTTGGAGATAAGGACATGGCGATTGTATTGTTCCACGTATAGTGACTTGGATATTGAGATCACATCTCAAATCCAGATCTCGAGCCTCCCATAGATGCTTGATTAAATCAAGACCGCAAATCTAATATTCTCATTGCATCTGAACCATATTCAGAGCAATGTCCAACATTTGGACTAAGATTAGATTACTTCTCTACTGAGAGGAGTCACTAAAATCCATACCCATTTCATCACTCCCTAAGAATGGAAGCGTCATGGTTATACAACCGTTTATGATCACATCACCCTCAGGTATTCCCAATACCTGTACATCCTGCATACTGGAAGACCCAGAATAATCCGGAAGTATAAGATCAATTTTACACTGTCTACTTTAGGGATTTATCATTAAGTTTCTCATCTAACTATTGGGAGTTGGTATCGATCATATACTTTCCAAAAGCATATATCATACCCAGGTGTTGATCATATACTTTCCAAAAGTATATATCAAATCTACAAATTCAGTCAAGCTTTGATGAATACCCATTCATCACTCTTTATTCTTATATTTTAGCTACAAAAACCTATGCAAATGCATGTAGATATGTGTAAATAGGAATAATTAGCAAAAGCATGCATCTTGTAAAAATACATAATTAGCATGTTTTTGTGCAAAAATAGAATAATAAAGATGAAAAAGAAAAAGAGGGAAATATTTAGAATAAATATTGAGCAACCTAACCCAAGGGAGGGCTCAGCATGGGCCTGACCGCATAAAAGCCAAAGTAGAGGGAGATAGGGGCTCATGTGTAAATATTTATGTAAATAAATAAATTATATTTTCCTCACCCAAAAATATGCTTGTACATATTTTGTATATATTTAGAAGATATTAAAAACAAAATAAAAATTTAAAAATCAAAAATCCAAAAATATCTTTTCACCATGTACATAGACCATGATCCTTTATTTATTTCACCTTGGAAATAAATTTATTTATTTTCAAAACTTTTTGTAAATATTCTATGTTATATATTGTAAATAAATAAATAAAAAGAAACAAAACAAAAATCAAATAAAAATAAAATTAAAATCACAAAAATATGTTGTACATATACCATGTATATAGTTGTACATAACTATTTATTTCACCTATGTATATAAATAATAAAAATAAAATAAAAATAGCCTTTTATTCCTCATTTTATTCTATAAATAAATAAAATATGAAATAGGAATAAAATTGTATAAAAATAACTAATTAAAAATCAAAATTAAAAACCATATATTGTATATATACCTATGTATAGCTATACTATGTAAATACCTTATTTTTATTTCCAAAAATTAATTAAAAATCACCAAAAAATAGAGAAAAATAAAATAAAAATATTTTATGTTTTACGTTTTTGCTAATTCCATCATATTCTAGCCTAAAATAAAGAAACAAAAATAAAAATACGTGGCTTCTCCTGATTGGTCCACGGGGGATGTTGACCCCCCGGTCAACTCCCCCCCTTGGACCACAGAGTGGCGGATCTGCGTTTGGACCCGACTTCTCGAATTTGTACCCGCTTGATCCGACTCCCGAATCCGCTAACCCCGGGCTCTAATCCGAGCTTGTTCTTCCCTGATCCACGCCCGGGGTGGGTTATGGGGATCCGCGCTCCGAGCTTCACGCCCGATTCCCATCTAGCCGGACCCCTAGCGGTATTTAGCCTGAGCTCAGCCGCATTCATTCTCCATCTTTGGCTCTCCACCCACCATCCCGTGACCTCCATAGCGATCCCTGAGGTGACAGCTCGCAATTGCCCTTGTCGCAGTGAGGAGGGGGTGGCCGGACCACTGATCCGGCGACGTAGCGCCGCCGTGCTCCGCCCAGTGCAGGAGCTCGAGCCTCAGGCCTTGGCGACCTTCGAGGCAACGACCAGGAGCTGCCTAAGCTCCAGCACAGCCTTCCACACCACCCAGGTAACCTTCTAGCTTCCCTATTTAGCTTAATTTCTTGTTTCCCCCAAATCGTACTTCCGTCGAGTTCCTTTGATTCCGACCATATCGCGTATCTTCTCGATCATTGGAACCCACGCTCACCTTCGCCATCCCTCCGCGCACATTCTCCGCCCCTTCGTTCAACCCAGCTCGCACAGGAGCTGGGGTTCGAGCTCCACCGTCCTCCGCTCGCCGGAGCTCGCTCGCCCCGACCCACAGCTCACCTTCACGCCGCTTCATCAGGTCGAGGCACTTTGCCCTCGACCCGCGAAGCTTCTGGGTTATTTTGCAGGTCACGAGGAGGCCATCTGAGGCTTCCCAACATCAGTCCAGGAGCTTCCCCTCCGTCGACCTCGCCGGAGCCCCTCCAGGGCTCGGCTGGGCCATCGGAGGCGACCACCAGCTGCGGGACGTCATCGCCGACCTTCTCCGATCTTCAGAGGCAGCTGAGGAGGCCCACAGCACGCGCACGAGGCCGGCGAACCTCGCCGGCCACCTGTTCTTCGAGGGTCCTCCACCACCGTCCGATCGCCCTCCGCTCCAGTTTCCATCGTGGCCGTCCATTCATCGAGGAGCAGATACCGTTGATCATCTCGAGGGTCGATCCGGACCGTTAGCGCAGAGGAGAGAGGCACCAGCACCTGACCCGTCAGATCTTCCACATGGCCCCCTCTGAGGCGTCGATCAGGCCCACGTGCGGAAGAAGAAAAGCGCCCGCCGTCCGAGACCGTTAGATCAGCTACGTGGCGCTCATCCAGCTGTCGACGTAATAAAGGGGTAAATTACCTTAGCCCCCCTCGAAGTTTGTGTTTTTAGATTTAGTCCTGTAAATATTGTTTGCCTTTTATTTACGTTGGGATATTTGCATTAGGGACCTGGTACTTTAGTTTAATTGCAGTTATGCCCCTGTGAGTGTCTGTCACGTGCTTCGCCACGTGCTTTATTTGGTGTATTTGCAACATTATCCTGTAGTTCTGGATGTTTGTGATTGAATAGAAACTTTCTGGTATTTGCACTTATGCCCCTGTGAACGTTTTATTTCCGCATGTTCGCCTTTTAGTGGGTTAATTGCAACATAGCCCCTGGACTTTTTGGTACGAGTTACCAAAAGGTCCTAGGACTTTTTTTTATTACCAGAAGGACCCTGAGTGTCCCAGGCACGCGCCACGCGCGTGACTTTCTGGGAAAATTGCACCTGGACCCCCAGAACTTCGGGCATTTGCACTTAAGTCCCTTTGCACAGTGCCCCCTTTTGATTTTTGAATAAAATATCAAATCACCTCCAAATTCGATGAAAATTTGATACATGGCTCCTGCCATGTTGTAGAATTTTTGAGAATTTTTTAGGACATTTTTTATTTTATTTGTTATTTTTAAAAATTCAAAAACATATATTTTAGCTACTGTTTAGAATTAAAAATCCCAAAAAAATATAAAAACACCTTCAAAAATTCTAAAAAATTTAGGTACTGTTTCTTTGGTGTGTTTTGATTTTCTAGCAAATTTTGGCTATTTTTCATTGAGTAAAAACCCTAAAAATCTAAAAACACCTAAAAACTCATAAAAATCATAATAAATAATTTAAAAACCCAAAAACAATAATTTTTGTGCTCAAATTTTCCTTGTTTTCTCTAGTATACAGAAAAATTACCTCCAGGTCCCTCTGAGATCCTTAAATATTTTATTTTTGGATTTTGGGTTTGGCTGGACAGTACCTTGTCTGTTTAGCACTGTTTGATTTTTAGAAAATAAATTTACATCAGAAAATTATCAAAAATTAACCAAAAACACTTAAAAACCTAAAAAACATAAAAACAATTTTTCTTGAATTTTTGCTTTATTTTTGGTACTTTAAATAAATTGCTAAAGTGTGCTTGCTTTTGTTTCCTTTTATTTTCTTCACATTTTAAAAATACAAAAAAAAAACAAATATATAAAAATTATTAAAAACCACTAAAAATCTTTGTATTTTATTTTATTTCATTTTTACTACTTCGTAGGCCTTCGGCCAACCCGTGCTCCTTGTGTTCGACCCTGGGTGCTATACCAGGTTAATCTCATAGCTAAGACCGCTGATTTTGTTCTTGATTGATTTTACATGTTTTGAGTGGTTGATTTTTCTTGATATACCCATCCTCTGAGATCCGGGTCGCAATGACCCTTGTCTTATTACCTTCACCCGGGTCTTAGGGATTTTTAGGGTTATCAGAATGGCGCCGTTGCCGGGGAGCACGACTTAGTAGTTCTTTTTGTTTTTATTTTCGTTTTTGTTTTCGCGGCTTTTTGCGGCTCTTCGGAGCTCGCGGCTTTTCGCGGCTTTTGTATCTATTTTCTTTTTATTTTATTTTGATTTTCTTTTTGTTTTATTTTCTGTGTTTATTTTATTCTCCATTTTTGCATATATACCCTGACTTGTATTTTCATTTCTTTTTCTTTTCATTTGATTATTTTTACTGGTCTGACCACTCTTCTCTTCTTCTTGCGAGGGCCCGAGGACCGCGGAGGCGACTTTCGAGGAGCCGGTGCAGCCGAGGAACTTGGAGGCGGCTTCTTTCTCTACGAAGCCGCAGGAGAGAGCGAGAGAGAGAGAGTTGAGTGGGTGAGGATAGCTTAGGATTTTCATTCATTATTAATTGTAATAATACAGGACATTCTTGGACATTCTTGGACACTTGACTACCGTAGCGGGTCTGTTTCGCCGAGCACCGGTGTGCTCGGGGGACCCTTTAGGACCTCGCGGTTTTTCGCGGTTTTACGCGGTTTTTCTTTTTCTTTCTTTCTGTCTTTTCCGGTTTTTCGCGGTTTTTGCTCGAGCCCCTAGATTTAGGACTTTCTGGTGATTGTGACGTAATTAAGTAGGATCCACACACTTAATGGCATATCTGTTCCTATAGACCGTAATTGGACCTACTTAAAATAAATAATAAAAATAACCGACTCGCTAGCCTCCATAGCCTACGTGCCGTAGCCCGTCCTGTAAAGCGCTTACTCCTACCCCCGATTGGTCGGGCAGGGGAGGGACGGGCCAAGACCGGACTCTTTGGCTTGGAGTTCGGTGACTGGTTAGACGGTTCTTCGCTAGAAGTTGCTCGTCTAGGACTCGGCTTTTACCGTTGCATCATTTAGCTTAGTTTTAATTCTGTCTTTTATTTTATGCGCGGATCATATTGCATGTAGAGAGCTGGAGCAAGGTACGCATTTCTGACTTTGCATGCATCATTGATTTCTCGTGCATCGGCTTTTTCGACTTCTCCCCCCTGTTTTTGACTTAATAATCAGGAGAATCGAAAAATTCGTTAGGCGATTTGTTAGCTTTGAAAAAGACTAAAAAGAGAAACCATAAAATTGGGACTGCTAAAATTATTGACCTTAAAACTCGCTCACCCTAAAAATTTTTTCTTGGGGAGAGCAACCCCCTCATTGCTTGGTTTGTATGCGCGAGAGAGTGACCCACACACTAGGTAGAGCCCCCCGTTGCTAAACCCGACTGATTACCGACTCTTCCGTGCGGGCCAGTCGGTTGGGTTAGCAGCGGATATCCCAACAGGTCACGTAAGCGCTCTGATATTTGTGTGTTCACCAAAATAAAATTGACAAGATAATTTGACCGAACTTTTACGGTCTTCAGCTCGCGTTGCGTTGGTGAACCAGGGGTTTGTTTTCAGATCATAATTTTTCCAGATCTCATCCGCCCTACTCGCCAGATCAAGATGATGGGTAGACGGTCTCTTAGGCAGCCTCTGGCTGCACCGCTTTCGGGCGCGTCTACCTCATCATCTAGGTTGGCTCGCGAGAGCTCAGACCCGCTCTCCGAGCCCGAGTACGACTCCACCCTGTTCCCCCTCGATCCCCTTTCTGATCTTCCTGAGAGACACGAGCCCGAGGAGAGATTGATACATTTGACAGCACCTGAGTTGGGCTCGTTTGATTTTGCAGACGTCGACATGGCCGGAGCAGGAAGTTCTGATGATCACTCCCGTCGACCAGAGCACATTGTACTAGATCAGGGAGCGATCAACTCCACCCTGATCGCATCACTCGATACAGTTCAGCAGCAGCTCCGCGATCAGGGAGCATTTATGATTGAGATGAGGAGAGAGTTGGAGAGGCTCAGAGCAGAGAGAGACCAACAGAGCGAGCCCGATGAGCCCGATGATGCAGATGCACGAGCAGCAGCCGCAGCAGCAGCCGCGGCCGCCGCAGCGGCAGCCGCCGGAGCAGGAGGACCACCGAGACCGATGCGGGAGTTGCACAACCCCGGATCTACACTGATGCACCATTGGGTGGTGGTTCCAGCTATCGTGGGGGACTTCAAGTTCCCCCCGAACACCTTGCAGATGCTTCCTCGGTTCCACGAACTTGCTACAGAGGAGCCCCACCTCCACCTCCAGGAGTTTTTGATGATATACAGCACTGTCCACGACAGACATGTGGACCAGGACACGATCAGGATGATCGCCTTCCCCTTCTCACTAGCAGACAGAGCAGCCACCTGGCTGAAGCATCTGGGGAAGTTTGTCTATACCTGGGAGCAGCTCCGCACCGAGTACTTGAACAAGTACTATCCACTCGGGCGGACGAATGCAGTGAGGGCCCTGATCAGCAACTTCTCCATGTTCCCTAACGAGCAGTTTCACGAGGCTTGGGAGAGGTTCAGAGAGCTCCTGGACAGATGCCCGCACCACGACATCACGAAGCCGAACCTTGTGCAGAGCTTTTTCAGTGGGTTGTCACCAGAGCTACAGGGCCTGGTGAATGCTTCTTGTGGAGGGTCCTACTTCGCCAAGGACCACGACCAGGTCTGGGCCATTTTTGAGGAGATGGCAGAGAACTATATGGTGATGTCCCAGACCCGGCTCTATACTCAGAAGACCCAACCACACCAGCCAGGACCCGTGCAGTACCAGAGGATAGCACGGGTAGATGCAGGTCCATCCAGTTCGTCTGCAGCCGCAGCAGCACAGGCAGAGTCGTCAGCTGCAGACATGGGTATCATTAGCGAGAAGTTGGACCGCATGGAGCTGATCGAGAAGAAGCAGTGCCAGAGTATCACGCAGATGGAGCAGATGGCACAAGTCTTGAGCGACATGAAGACACAGCTCATGTGTCTCCAGGAGGCACAGACGGCTTCTCAGCCTCGTCTTCAGTCGCGAGGCGACACCGGCAGCAGCAGCAGCTCGTCCCAGCGCTCCAGCACCCCAGTGCAGCCTAGACAGGTTCACCTTGTACAGGCGGAGCCGTACCAGCAGCCGCAGCCCACCTACCAGTCCCCACCATCTCCAGAGATGCAGATGGTGGTCTACCAGCCGGACCAGCCTCTGGCAGTACTCCCGCCAGCCACCTTTGATGCCGAGCCGTTGATGGATGTCAACGGGATTTGGTACGACCGCCCTCAGCCTGGGATCCGACGGGACCATCCCGGATTCAGGTGGGGGAGTGGTGGTGCCTAGCCCCAGCAGCAGCCGTCAGGACAGGGAGGGCAGTACTCCCATCAGAGAGACCAGCACCAGCCGCAGCAGCAGCCCCCAGCGTATCAGCAGCAGTCATCCTACGGTCCTCGTCCCTATCAGCAGCAGGGACAACCTTGGAGACGTGAGCAGCAGGCTCACCAGGGATACCAGCAGCACCCTCCGTCCTATCCCTCTTACCCACCACAGCAGTTCCAGCAGCCTCCCCCACAGAGAGGCCACCCGTCGGGCTCCCACGAGAGCCCCGCTTTGGATGACATCGCCCGCCTCCTCACGGACCAGCAGGCTACATTCCGACGGGAGATGGACGAGTTCCGCCAGGAGATGCGGGACCTGGTGAGAGGGAAGGCCGCCATACCAGCCCAGATAGAGCCCAATCCGAATAGTCTCAAGCGGAAGTCTGAGCAGGTAGTACACACTGAGTTAGACACTCCTAGTGATCCATTTGATGATACTTCTTCGGATCTATTTGATGCTGATTTTGTCACACTTAGGAGCGGTAGGACCCCAGCCGGCGGCGACGCCTCAGCTGAGCTTCATCCCGAGGCGCCACAGGAGCAGGAGAGCGGTACTGAGGCCGCTCCAGATGATGACGGTGGTACTGAGGCCACCAAGGATGCTGATCCCACCGGCGGTACTGAGGCCGCCACTTCACCAGATCTAGGAGGTGGTACTGAGGCCACCCATTCAGATGAGCCAGCCCGCGGTACTGATGCCGCACGACGTCTACCATCAGCAGCAGCAGAGCAGCCAGCCCGTGGTGGTACTGAGGCCACCGGTGTTTGTATAGACAGTGATGTTGTTTTTCCTCGTGTTCATGTATCTCAGCACTCTGTTGTGAATAAAGGAAAAGGTTTACTTTCTTCTGGTCCCACTGTGGTGCATGATGTATGTGTGGATCCGGTCCTTGAACCGCATAGACCTTTTCCTAGTCCTTCATCTGAGAAGGACCCAGTGATCCCCTTCCCTAGAGCCCTTCAGATGGGGAAGGGGAAGAAAACAGAAAATCCCAAAAAGAGAGAGCTTGAGGAGTTCAACCAGAGCATGATAGACCGATTCCACATTCAGCTGACCCTCCAGGAGGCTTTGCAGCACATCCCCCTTCTCCAGCGATCTTTGAGAGAGAGGACTACAGTCAGGAGGAGGAGGAGGAACCACACTTCAGAGATACATGTGCTGACCAAAGCCACGTGCTGTGCGATCCAGAACCGACTGCCAGCCAAGAGGCCAGATGCAGGGGCCCCGTATGTCAGATGCCAGATCAGTGAGCAGAGGTTCGACCGTACTCTTCTAGATAGCAGATCGTCGATTAACCTCCTTCCGGCAGCCCTTCTCGACCGCTTCAAGTTGGGCACTCTTCGACAGAGCAGGACAATCCTTCAGTTCGCTGATCGATCTGTCAAGAGGCCGAAGGGGTTATTACGAGACGTTATCATCACGATTCAGGGTTTGCAATTCCCCGTGGACTTCGTAGTGTTGGACATGGAGATCCCTGAGTCAGTGGCCGATACCCCCATCATCCTTGGTCGTCCGTTCTTGGCCACAGCCAAGGCGGTGACTGATCATGATAGCGGGAAGGTGTACTTTCGCGTCCAGGGCGAGAGTATACAAATAGAGACGGTCGAGGACTACAGAGCCAGATCCAGATCCCGCTCAGATGCTAGTACCGATTCAGAGCAGCTGACAGACGTGGAGCCAGACATCCACCAGGACTGCGATTTTGTGATCACAGATGATGAGGCAGCTTGGGCAGACTTTGAGACACAGACCACCCTCTCACTTTCAGACACAGCTGATGCAGAGATGATAGCAGAGGAGAGTCTGGAGAGCACAGACCTGGTTCAGGATACCATTGCGGCAGCAGAGCCGGTCCTCGATCGCAGCATGATGACTAGTGATGGTGGTGCTGAGGCCACCTTGTTTTCCGGTGGTACTGACGCCACCATTTCTGATACAGATCCCTCGGATTCAGAGTCTGATTGGGCCGATTGCTATGACCATATGCCAGACCCGAGTCCATCTGAGCCTATAGATGAGGAGGAGGTAGATGCAGAGCAGAGCAGAGACAGTGCAGTTGAGCAGCCTTCTCCCGATCCAGTTTGCGAGAGTACGCTTTCACTTTCCCAGGCAGATTTGGCCGACCTTGCAGCTTTCACTCAGTTTCTTCCACAGCCAGATTTACCGGCACCCAGCATTCCAGAGCTGAAGCCGCTCCCTACTTCGCTGAAGTATCGATTCCTTGCGGGCGAACCTGAGATGTACCCAGTCATCATCTCCGCCGAGTTGACTGGAGAGCAGGAATCCCGTCTGATGGGGGTTCTTGAAAAGAACCGCAAGGCGATCGGATGGAGCGTAGCAGATCTCCATGGGATTGATCCATCAGTGTGCTCCCACCACATCTATCTCGAGGATGGGGCGAAGCCGTCGCGTGAGTTCCAGCGGCGTCTGAACCCCAACCTGAGAGAGGTTGTCATGAAGGAAATATCGAAGTGGTGGGGTGCAGGTTTTATTTATCCCATTTCCGACTCCAAGTGGGTTAGCCCCTTGCATGTGGTGCCCAAGAAGACGGGCATCACGACTGTGATCAGTGAGTCGGGAGAGGAGATCGCTACACGAGTACCCACCTCTTGGAGGGTTTGTGTTGACTACAGGAGACTCAACCAAGCCACCAAGAAGGACCATTTCCCCCTGCCTTTTATTGACCAGATCATTGAGAGACTGGCAGGGAAGAGCCATTATTGCTTCCTGGATGGGTACCCGGGCTACAACCAAGTGGCCATCGCTCCTGAGGATCAGGAGAAGACCACCTTTACCTGTCCCTTCGGCACATATGCTTTTCGACGCATGCCATTTGGGCTATGCAATGCCCCTGCGACTTTTCAGAGGTGCATGCTGTCGATCTTCTCGGACATGGTAGGGGAGTGCTTAGAGGTCTTCATGGATGATTTCTCGATCTACGGCGACGGATTCGACTCCTGTCTTGACTGCCTAGATCGAGTACTCCAGCGATGTATTGAGTATCACTTGGTGCTATCTTGGGAGAAGAGTCACGTCATGGTGACTCAAGGGACGGTGCTTGGCCACATCATCTCCAACAGGGGCATGGAGGTTGATCCGGCCAAGGTTGATGTCATTAGGAAACTCGCACCGCCGTCCAATCTGAGGCAGTTACAGTCATTTCTGGGGCACGTTGGATTTTATAGGAGATTCATTCAGGACTTCAGCAGGATTGCCCGGCCGTTGACTGACCTCTTGACGAAAGACACCGAGTTCCTTGTCGATGACAAGTGTCTTTCGTCGTTTGCTACTCTCCAGCAGTGCGTGATTGAGGCTCCTGTCCTCCAGCCGCCTGATTGGTCTCTCCCATTCGAGATCATGACGGACGCCTCCGATTTTGCCGTAGGGGCAGTGCTGGGACAGAGGAGGGATGGAGTGCCATTTGCTATACACTACGCTAGCCGCACATTGGATTCCGCCCAGCGGAATTACACGGTCACAGAGAAGGAGATGCTAGCCGTAGTGTTTGCCCTGGATAAGTTCAGATCATATATCATCGGATCTAGAGTGACTTTGTTTACAGATCACACCGCCATCAGGTACCTCATGGCAAAGAAGGATGCCAAGGCCAGACTGACTAGATGGATCCTTCTACTCCAGGAGTTCGATATTGAGATTAAGGATAAGCCTGGAGTCAAGAATGTGGTGGCGGACCATCTCTCCCGATTAGAGCAGCCTGAGGAGACTGAGCAGCTTGATCCTATCCGAGATACCTTCCCAGATGAGGCGATCCTTGCTATCGCCTCACTCCCATGGTACGCCGATATTGTGAACTTTCTCGTTGCTGGGAAAGTCCCACAAGATTGGCCCTGGCAGAGGCTTGAGACCTTCCTAGCGAAGGCCAAGTCTTACCATTGGGAGGATCCCATCCTTTACCACGAAGGAGGGGATAGCGTCTGGCGTCGGTGTATTCCTCAGGAGGAACACCATAGCGTCCTCACTTACTGCCACAAGCTTGAGGCAGGGGGACATCATTCTGGGAGGAGAACGGCACAGAAAGTGCTCCAATCCGGCTTGTGGTGGCCTACCCTCTTCAAGGACTCAGATGAGTTCGTGAAGAGGTGTACTGACTGTCAGAGGATGGGCACTTGTGGACAGCGTGATATGATGCCGATGCAGCCCATTCACTTCTGTGAGGTTTTTGACGCATGGGTAATCGATTTCATGGGTCCATTCCCTAAAAGTCAAGGATTTGAGTACATTCTGTTGGCCATAGACTATGTGAGTCGTTGGGTGGAGGCTATCCCCGCCCGAGCCGCTGATGCGAGGACAGTTTGCAGATTTTTGAGGAAGCATATCATCACGCGGTTCGGGGTTCCACGAGTTCTTATTTCTGATGGGGGATCTCACTTCATCAACGACCAGGTGAAGGCACTTGCTAGCGAGTTCGGCATAGATCATCGTGTTGCTACACCGTATCATCCACAGACGAATGGTCTAGCCGAAGTGTCGAATAGAGAGATTAAGACTATTCTGCAGAAAGTCGTCCGCCCTGACCGAAAGGATTGGTCACAGCTTTTGGACTCGGTCTTGTGGGCATATAGGACGTCTTTCAAGACACCTTTGGGCACATCTCCCTTTCGCCTCGTATATGGCAAGCCATGCCATTTACCTGTTGAGCTGAGGCACAAGTCACTTTGGGCAGTCACAGACATACTTATGGATCCAGATGGTATAGGAGACCAGAGGAGGGCAGAGCTAGCTGCCCTGGAAGAGCTTAGAGATGCAACTTTCTCAAGAAGCCTACATTATAAGGAGAAAGTCAAGGAGTGGCATGATTCTCATATCAGCCACAAACATTTTGAGATTGGACAGAGAGTATGGCTGTTTGATGCAAGGCTTAGATTATTTCCAGGGAAGCTACAAAGCAAATGGAAAGGACCTTATCTGGTTCGGAAGGTACACGACAACGGTAGCATAGATATATCTGAGTTGTCTTCTGAGAGTACCTTCCGAGTGAACGGCCAGCGGCTCAAGCCATTTCTAGATCATGAGCCGCGGGTCGTTGATATTGCCCCTATTCATTTTGCGTGAGATGTGGTCTTTGACTCACATCTAATGCATCTCACGCCTGAGTTTCACTGATCTTCCGTTGTATATAGATCCAGATGTCCATATCACCACATTCTTTAGTCCCACATCCCTTTCTCCATCTTGTGATTATGCTATACTTAGGGTGCACTTTACCCTAAGTATAGGGGGGATGTGAGACCTTTCGGGTATTTCTTTTGCTTCTGTCTACCCCTGTTTTGCTGCCTATACTTAGGGGCATTTCACCCTAAGTATAGGGGAGGTAGACCCTGTACATTCTCCACTCGGTTTTCCCTTCGTGTACAGCCTGCTATACTTAGGATTACTTGATCCTAAGTATAGGGGGAAGACCCGAGTCCCTTTTGATTTTTCATTTCCTTTTGTATAGCCTTTCTTTTCACTTCCCTATACATAGCACGAGTTATGTCTCCTCCATCGCTCTTGACTCTGAGGACATCGTTCGAGCTAAGTATAGGGGGGTGTGTATATATTTCATATATACTTTAGCCATAACTCGTACTTTGTGTGAGTGTGTTAATAAATAAAAATGGCTAAAAACCACAAAAATTTAAAAAATTTTCATGTACATAATCTTCTTTTATTTGCACATACATAGCTAGTGTACAAATTATTTTTGTAAAATTGATTTCAAAAATCTTTTGTTTAAAGCTTGTGTAAATATTTTTGTATCAAAATTATGTATACAGTACAAAGTTTTTCCAAAATGTTTTGAAAATCAAAAGTTTGCAAAAATCTTGTGTAAATGTGTGTAAATACCTTTTTGCAAAACTTGCACTTCATGCATCATCCATTCATGATTTCAAAACATTTTTCAAAAATTTTGCATGATTGTAAAATATTGTGTAAGTATGCATCTTTTTGTACATATGTATATAGTTTTTCTGGATGATAGTTGACATTTAAACTAGCCTGGAATCAAATTGAGAAATGGAGCTTGATTAAGATCTTAATCCACCTAATTTCTAAGAGGAACCTTATAGGGCTTAGGTTTAAGGCTTTTCAGGTCCATGGGGACTTAATTCTTTGAGTCCACTAGGCTATGATCACATGTCATCTCAATGAGCCTAAGTAGAGCACTTAACAACAACACATGACTCATATAGATTATGGCTTTACTTGGACAACCGCACTATGCACCGAGCTCTCTACGGATGAGGTGGTGAGGAGGCAGTCTTCCTTGACTTGGGGTGGCATATGAGGGCAGTACTTCTAGGCGGAACCTCTCTTCTTCTTATAGTGAAGGAAGTGCGTCTCAACTTGGTCTGGTTGCCATGAGGTCTAACGACGGGAGTTGTGGGTTGCAATAAAGCTTCAAAAGAGGGATAGTCTACTGGCTCAAGAGGAAAAACTCCTTGTATATATGCTGCACATGTACATGTTGTATAGATGCACTTGAAAAAAAAAAGTGTGCAAAAAGAAAAGAACTCCAAAAAAGTGGTGGGTCTGAGAGAAAATGATAATCCCACCAGAGTATGTATATAAGTGCAATAAGCAAAGCTTGGTTTCATGATCCACCTGTTGTAGCTTGCAGCAGGGAGACTTGGCTACACTGGTCAAGCTCCCAAGGGTACTTGGCTACACTGGCCTTGACCCATTCTCTTCTTCCCCCTCTTCTTGAGCCGGTTGTACTTGAACTTAGAAGAGAATACCCCGCTCCTCGAGGAAAGAGTGGCCAGATTGAGGTCATAGAGTTACCTTGTTAGGGAGGGTTGTCAAGTTGCCATTTCTGAGGTGGAGAGCTTAGATCTCACTTTCACAAGACAAGAAAAGATTCATGGTCTTCAGGGTTTGTGATTGATGACTTGTTCTGATCTGGAGCATTGAGGAGTCTTGGTTATAGATTAGTGGAACTTAGAGGCTGTTAGGTTTTAAGCTTAAGTCTAAATAAGGTTCCGACACATTAATAATCCAAAGATCTGATTAAGCTCCATACCTCAATTTAATGAAGGCAAGTTTAATAATCAACCTTGATCCATGTACATCCTCTTTTTCTTTTTCTTTTTTCTTTCTTTTTCACTTCTTTTTCAAATAAGTGTTTGCTAAGGGACTAGCAAAGTTAAGTATAGGGGGGTGATGAATACCCATTCATCACTCTTTATTCTTATATTTTAGCTACAAAAACCTATGCAAATGCATGTAGATATGTGTAAATAGGAATAATTAGCAAAAGCATGCATCTTGTAAAAATACATAATTAGCATGTTTTTGTGCAAAAATAGAAGAATAAAGATGAAAAAGAAAAAGAGGGAAATATTTAGAATAAATATTGAGCAACCTAACCCAAGGGAGGGCTCAGCATGGGCCTGACCGCATAAAAGCCAAAGTAGAGGGAGATAGGGGCTCATGTGTAAATATTTATGTAAATAAATAAATTATATTTTCCTCACCCAAAAATATGCTTGTACATATTTTGTATATATTTAGAAGATATTAAAAACAAAATAAAAATTTAAAAATCAAAAATCCAAAAATATCTTTTCACCATGTACATAGACCATGATCCTTTATTTATTTCACCTTGTAAATAAATTTATTTATTTTCAAAACTTTTTGTAAATATTCTATGTTATATATTGTAAATAAATAAATAAAAAGAAACAAAACAAAAATCAAATAAAAATAAAATTAAAATCACAAAAATATGTTGTACATATACCATGTATATAGTTGTACATAACTATTTATTTCACCTATGTATATAAATAATAAAAATAAAATAAAAATAGCCTTTTATTCCTCATTTTATTCTATAAATAAATAAAATATGAAATAGTAATAAAAATGTATAAAAATAACTAATTAAAAATCAAAATTAAAAACCATATATTGTATATATACCTATGTATAGCTATACTATGTAAATACCTTATTTTTATTTCCAAAAATTAATTAAAAATCACCAAAAAATAGAGAAAAATAAAATAAAAATATTTTATGTTTTACGTTTTTGCTAATCCCATCATTTTCTAGCCTAAAATAAAGAAACAAAAATAAAAATACGTGGCTTCTCCTGATTGGTCCACGGGGGATGTTGACCCCCCGGTCAACTCCCCCCCTTGGACCACAGAGTGGCGGATCTGCGTTTGGACCCGACTTCTCGAATTTGTACCCGCTTGATCCGACTCCCGAATCCGCTAACCCCGGGCTCTAATCCGAGCTTGTTCTTCCCTGATCCACGCCCGGGGTGGGTTATGGGGATCCGCGCTCCGAGCTTCACGCCCGATTCCCATCTAGCCGGACCCCTAGCGGTATTTAGCCTGAGCTCAGCCGCATTCATTCTCCATCTTTGGCTCTCCACCCACCATCCCGTGACCTCCATAGCGATCCCTGAGGTGACAGCTCGCGATTGCCCTTGTCGCAGTGAGGAGGGGGTGGCCGGACCACTGATCCGGCGACGTAGCGCCGCCGTGCTCCGCCCAGTGCAGGAGCTCGAGCCTCAGGCCTTGGCGACCTTCGAGGCAACGACCAGGAGCTGCCTAAGCTCCAGCACAGCCTTCCACACCACCCATGTAACCTTCTAGCTTCCCTCTTTCGCTTAATTTCTTGTTTCCCCCAAATCGTACTTCCGTCGAGTTCCTTTGATTCCGACCATATCGCGTATCTTCTCGATCATCGGAACCCACGCTCACCTTCGCCATCCCTCCGCGCACATTCTCCGCCCCTTCGTTCAACCCAGCTTGCACAGGAGCTGGGGTTCGAGCTCCACCGTCCTCCGCTCGCCGGAGCTCGCTCGCCCCGACCCACAGCTCACCTTCACGCCGCTTCATCGGGTCGAGGCACTTTGCCCTCGACCCGCGAAGCTTCTGGGTTATTTTGCAGGTCACGAGGAGGCCATCTGAGGCTTCCCAACATCAGTCCAGGAGCTTCCCCTCCGTCGACCTCGTCGGAGCCCCTCCAGGGCTCGGCTGGGCCATCGGAGGCGACCACCAGCTGCGGGACGTCATCGCCGACCTTCTCCGATCTTCAGAGGCAGCTGAGGAGGCCCACAGCACACGCACGAGGCCGGCGAACCTCGCCGGCCACCTGTTCTTCGAGGGTCCTCCACCACCGTCCGATCGCCCTCCGCTCCAGTTTCCATCGTGGCCGTCCATTCATCGAGGAGCAGATACCGTTGATCATCTCGAGGGTCGATCCGGACCGTTAGCGCAGAGGAGAGAGGCACCAGCACCTGACCCGTCAGATCTTCCACGTGGCCCCCTCTGAGGCGTCGATCAGGCCCACGTGCGGAAGAAGAAAAGCGCCCGCCGTCCGAGACCGTTAGATCAGCTACGTGGCGCTCATCCAGCCGTCGACGTAATAAAGGGGTAAATTACCTTAGGCCCCCTCGAAGTTTGTATTTTTAGATTTAGTCCTGTAAATATTGTTTGCCTTTTATTTACGTTGGGATATTTGCATTAGGGACCCGGTACTTTAGTTTAATTGCAGTTATGCCCCTGTGAGTGTCTGTCACGTGCTTCGCCACGTGCTTTATTTGGTGTATTTGCAACATTATCCTGTAGTTCTGGATGTTTGTGATTGAATAGAAACTTTCTGGTATTTGCACTTATGCCCCTGTGAACGTTTTATTTCCGCATGTGCGCCTTTTAGTGGGTTAATTGCAACATAGCCCCTGTACTTTTTGGTACGAGTTACCAAAAGGTCCTAGGACTTGTTTTTATTACCAGAAGGACCCTGAGTGCCCCAGGCATGCGCCACGCGCGTGACTTTCTGGGAAAATTGCACCTGGACCCCCAGAACTTCGGGCATTTGCACTTAAGTCCCTATGCACAGTGCCCCCTTTTGATTTTTGAATAAAATATCAAATCAGTTCCAAATTCGATGAAAATTTGACACATGGCTCCTGCCATGTGGTAGAATTTTTGAGAATTTTTTAGGACATTTTTGATTTTATTTGTTATTTTTAAAAATTCAAAAACATATATTTTAGCTACTGTTTAGAATTAAAAATCCCAAAAAAATATAAAAACACCTTCAAAATTCTAAAAAATTTAGGTACTGTTTCTTTGGTGTGTTTTGATTTTCTAGCCAATTTTGGCTATTTTTCATTGAGTAAAAACCCTAAAAATCTAAAAACACCTAAAAACTCATAAAAATCATAATAAATAATTTAAAAACCCAAAAACAATAATTTTGGTGCTCAAATTTTCCTTGTTTTCTCTAGTATACAGGAAAGTTACCTCCAGGTCCCTCTGAGATCATTAAATATTTTATTTTTGGATTTTGGGTCTGGCTGGACAGTACCTTGTCTGTTTAGCACTGTTTGATTTTTAGAAAATAAAATATACATCAGAAAATTATCAAAAATTAACCAAAAACACTTAAAAACCTAAAAAACATAAAAACATTTTTTCTTGAATTTTTGCTTGATTTTTGGTACTTTAAATAAATTGCTAAAGTGTGCTTGCTTTTGTTTCCTTTTATTTTCTTCACATTTTAAAAATACAAAAAAAACAAATATATAAAAATTATTAAAAACCACTAAAAATCTTTGTATTTTATTTTATTTCATTTTTACTACTTCGTAGGCCTTCGGCCAACCCGTGCTCCTTGTGTTCGACCCTGGGTGCTATACCAGGTTAATCTCATAGCTAAGACCGCTGATTTTGTTCTTGATTGATTTTACATGTTTTGAGTGGTTGATTTTTCTTGATATACCCATCCTCTGAGATCCGGGTCGCAACGACCCTTGTCTTATTACCTTCACCCGGGTCTTAGGGATTTTTAGGGTTATCAAGCTTCCAATGCGAGACGACCGTGCACGGAATTTGATTCTTCCCAGTATCTCATGAGTGAGCTCATGTCTTCCGGTTCACTAATGAACTTGTATGATCCCTTTGAGAGATCGTATTACTCTTATGCCCTTAGATGCACACCAGCGCCCCAGTGTATAGACCATGATTAGGTCATCAACCTATTGGTCTGCCAAATGTACATACTCAGACATATAGTAATACATCTGTCTCCGATCAGAGGATGTGTGCCTATATGATGACAGCATACGACATAGGACTTTGGTTATCTCGATCTCGTTAAGTAAACTCTTTGACACCTCTGAATCTCTATTTCCATGCAGAGGACATGCATCAAGAGGTCGGTCAGATATCAACTTAAATGAGAAAGGATTGCTATCTCCTACTCAGGCTGGAGATCGTCTCTCAACAATCATTTGAAGGTTCTTGATGAGTCCTCAATCTAACTCTTTAGATGTTCATCCAAGCACCAACCTCTATGATTCAATATTTGAATAAACAGCTGTATAATCATCAAGATGGTCATGGTACATAATCCTAATTGTACTAAGAGACCTATTATGCAAATTATCTATTCTTCATTTCAGATCAGGGAATGATATTCGCAATAACATTTTTTTACATAATGGCTCACCGTGGGCTTGCATGTCCAACAATCTCCCACTAGCCCAAAGAGCCATTAATGGGCTAATCATTTAAACCCAGACTCATGTGACAATCATAGGCTATTTGGAAAATAGTTAGGTAAGATGATCAGTCACTATGTTCCCAAGAGACTAGGCCAAGTCCTTTTATGGCACTTGCATATCTCCTAGTGACAGTTCGCATCCAATACGAATCTTGCATCTCATGCAACCAATACTCAATCATATTAGTCATAGTGTCCTTGACACTACACCTCAATAATTATTATAACCAGTATGTAATTTCATTTTATCCTTATCAGAATACCCTTATTCCTGGATATCTCTATCTCATAAGGTATTCTTAGTTAAGACCTTTCAGATCACTATTTATAAAGTCTTAATTTCTTGATGATAAGACTTTGAGATGACTATATCAAAAGTCTTATCCTCTATGAAGATATTGTTATTACTACAATCATGTGTTTTATCACCATAGTATGATTAGTAATAGTTTACTACTCCAACTACATGGCAGACATCTGGCTTTTGTACACATCTAGCATGTACCGGCTTCTCGGAATTGATGTACAAGGGCAAGCAGTTTTAGCATTCACATCCTCAACTATTTAAGGTGCTATCCCTTCAAATAGGTCAGTACCATATTGAAAAACCACCCGGTCTGCTTGTCTTCTTCTGAACATGTAAAAGAGTCAGAGAGATTTCGGTCGTTGTCGACCAGGTGAGTTTTACAGAAAAGATTAAAGTGAATTACTCTTCTTTTTTTATTTATACTCCTAAACAAATGTGTATAGTGGATTCGTACGGGAGTGTCGAACTCAGGGAGGCAAATTGTTTAAGACTAGGGGAAATCGGTAGAAAAGCTTAGGCAAAAGGGTTTCCTAATTTTTATTTAACTTTTAAGGATTTTTCTCAATTTTCATTTGAATTTTATGAATTTTATATTGTTTTTGTATTTTTATGTATTTTGTAATTTTTTTATTATTAGAAAATATTTAATTTTTTATTTGGTTTTTATTTTCATTATTATTTTTTTGTTTAATTTAATTTTACTGTTTTTATGAATTTTTAAATGATTTTTATGGTATTTGGTTTATTTTTAAGGTAAAAAGTAAGTGTTTATTGAAAACTGTGACGTATTTTAGATTTTTAGGAGTAAAAATGATGCTAAAATATTTTTATTGTATTTTCTGTAGAAAGTAGATGAAACTACCTTTAAAATGATAGGTTGTGCGTTTTGGGGGGATTTTTCTTGAATTAGTTATGGTTTTTACAAGTTTTAACAAATTTGTGTATTTTATATTTTTTATTGGTTTTATTATTTAATTTTTATTTTATTTTTGATTTAATATGCAAAATATGGTAAAATATACTAAGAGTAATTTTTATAGGATTTTTAAGAAGAGTTTTTGTATTTTTTTATGCGGATGTAATATGTATAGGGTATTATATACAATATAAGGGAGTTGGTGTGAATTTCTGAAAAGAGTAGGGGTGCGGTTGTAAAAATATATAGAGTTGGGGGTGTATGTGTGCAAAAACTCCAAATGCACGTTCCTTTCACGTTTTGCTTCCAGTGTTCGGTTTTGTTTGCAATTCGACAGATTTCCAGGGATGTTCTGCGTAAAACTCCAGAATAGCCACACGGTGGCGCACGTGCTTGAGCCGGAACCTGGACCTGTGTGTTATTACAGGGATGCTAAGGGTATTTGCATAATTTTCACCAAAAGAACTACCCCTTGCATGTGACGGGCACGTGCACTGCTCTTAATGGTGGGGGCAGCTGTGTGAAATGTTGAAATTGCAGGGGCGCCGTCGCAATTTAACCAGAAACTACGTGCTGCCTTCGTGAAGCTTCAGCCATCCCTGTATCTGCAGAGAATCTGACGTGCATCCTTGAGCTGTGCTTAAACGACGAAGCGGCGAGGAAGTTCAGGGTCGACGCGTGTTGGTTCTGGACTCAATGGCTATCGCAAAAGTTCATCCGATCGAAAATAATCTAACAGATTCTGTTACTTCTGGAGTGCGAAGAGATGATTCCCCCAATTTGTTCCAGAGCAGCAAATCGATTAGGACGGAAAGCAAATATGCTCCGGGTAGAAATGGTTGTTCTCTGACATGAATATGTTCTTCAAAGCAGTGCCGGATCAAAGTTGCAGTAGACTATTCAAATCATGGAGGCTAATATCGATGGCAGTAACCTGCAGGAATATTAACTGACGCGATGACGAGAGATTTGATGCCGAAATCTCCGGTTGCACTTCTCCTACAGGGCTTCCCTACCAAATGCCGCTCCGCCAGATATTGAGATTCAACACATCTACTCAAATCCTGAAAATCTAGAATGGATGCTCGAGGCAATTCCTCGGCTCAATGTTGCAATTTGAATGAGGAATGATATAAAATGAGGAATCACATTCAAATGATAATGGAAGATGGTACTCAAGGCTCAAATCTGGACATGGAACGAAGGTTTAGAAACGGATTGGAGTAAAAAATATGGTGTTGGATTTATAGAAAAACGTAATCAAAACCAGATGATTACAGAGATAAAACAACGGCTCGAGGATGGATCCTCAACCGAGATTGAAACAGGAATGGTGAGATGAGTGGGTGATCCTCTACGGAATGAAGGATAGGATCAGATCTCAGATCCTGGACGGATCTGAGTTGGTCAGAAGTGAGAGAAGGTACGTAGAATTGGATCGGAATAGATGAATCGGATCGGAATAGATGAATCGATGGAAATGTTTCGGATTTGGAATCGAGGAGAAGGATGAAGAAGAGAAATAGAAGAGGGACCAGAGGAAGGGATCGAGAAGAGATGCAAAGGGAAAACAAATGAAAGGATTAACCTGTACTGGAATGGAAGATGTGAATGCGCATGTGATGGAGCTCGAACAGAGCCCCAAATCCTTGCCTCGACGGCCGACAACCGGAGGCTATCCGCGGTGGAGCAACTCCTTAACACGCGGAGGCTGATCGCGCCCAACTCCTCTCTCTCCTCGCTGCAACGGCGGACAGAGGACCAGCTCCTGTCACGAACACCCTCGATCTCTCCGGAGCTCACAGGAAGGAAGGTGGTTTTAATGGCGGATACCGAACTCCGGCGGGGTGGAGCTCTATTTATAGAAGAAGAAGGGGATGAACCTGGACGGAAAATGGGGAAGATGAGGTTTCTTGGGTAGCACGTAGGCCGGTGTGGTCACCTGGTGGTGGATATGGTCACCGGAGTTTGTTGGTCGAACGGCCTAACGGCCGGAGAAGAAGAGAAGAGGTGGGAGGAAGAAGAAGAAGGAAAAAGAAGAGGAAGAAGAGGCGCGGGGAAGAAGAAGAGAAAGAGAGAGAGGGAGAGAAAAAAAGAAAAGATGGCGAATGAGAGCCCGCCACGTGTCAAAGAGATATTAAGAAGAGAAAAAGACAAAATAGGGATGAAGACAAAAAAAAGTTATATATAAAGTATAATTACCTTATGTATAATATATTAAATAAATAAATAATGTAGGTATAAATTGTAATTAATTAAATTAATAAAATAAATAAATAAATAAAGTATTATTTATATAAAAGATTAATGTATTAAATAATAATATAAATTACAGTTTATTGTACAAATAAACCAATACGGACCCCGAAAACCGCGTTTTTCACATTAACTTCGATTTTAGCGAAACTAGTGTCATTTTGTAGATAATTGAAAAATATAATTTTAGGAACCAATTTTGCTTAATTCGGAGTTCATACGGCCGAGTTATGAGGCCCGGACGAAAAAAGTAGCGGCTTCGGGCCTCCGGATTTTTTGGTATTTTGGCTTTATTATATTTTTATATTTTTATATATAATTTTAGATGATTTTTATAAAAAGAATTAAGTTACTACGGTTTACGGTTATTTAATTAAAAATCCCGGAGGTTTTTACATACAGTACATATAGACAACGGGTCCAAAAAGCCGAAACTCACCGGTTTTATCCGATTATTTTTCTGATTTTTTTAATAAATAGTATTATATACAAAACGGATTTTCAAAGTGAGTTTGGTCATTTTGGAGTTTTCTATAAATAGATATGAACCTCGGAAGTCGGCTTTTACGGCTTTTCCGGTTCATTGTGATTATTTTATTTTTGTACTGAATATTTTTTAATATTTTTATAGAATAATATATATTTTTATGAACTACTTTTATAAAAGGAGTGTTTTGGTTTGAGATGGTTTTGATGATAAATAAAATAGGTGAAGTATTTACATTATGAAAAATGGGTAAATTACATTTTTGTCTTTATTTTCTGAATATTTTTATAAGTTATGATCCTTATCTCCCCCTACTTATTTCTTTTGTCGACCTGGTCAATATTGACCTGGTCTCGGGGTTAGGATCAGTTTGTATATTACATATACAACCTTCTTTTTTATTTTTATTTTGTCTTTTTCTCTTTATTCTTTTATTTTGGTGACAATAAGTGTTAAATATATAATATTAATATTTGTGGTTAGAATGTTAATTAAATGGAATTAGTAGATATTTACATGTATTTTACCAAGGATTTTAGCCAAAATGAAAGAATAAAGGCGATGAATCATGGATTCATCATTCCCCTATACTTTACCTTTGCTAGTCCCTTAGCAAACACTTATTCTATAAATAAGTGCAAGAAAAAAGAAAAAGAAATAGGAAAATAAAAGAACTTAGAACATGATTGTTTCTTTAAACCGAATTTTACTTCGTCCAAAATTTGGAGCATGGATTCAGACCTTTGGATTAATAGTGTGTCGGGACTCCATTAGACTTAGGATTTAAGCCTAGACAGCCTTAAAGTTCCACAAATCCTTATCCAGATCCATCTCAACAGCCAGCTCAGATCCACCTATTCATCACGCAAACTTTTCGGCTTTGAAAGCAATCAGTACTGTGTGTGAAAAATTTTAGCCATTCCCGCTCTAGAGAAACGAAGAAACCGTCCACCCCAGTGACACACTCCCATTGGATCCTTATCCAGTAGCTCAGTCCTTGAGGAGGGAGGTATTTCCTTCTGAGGTCAGGTCGTGCTGTGTCCACAATCGAGTAAGAGAGAAGGTAGAAGAAGGAGAAGAGAACTGGAGTGTGATCAGTGTAATCACATCTCCGGTGAAGCCTGGCCAGTTTAGCCAAATCTCCACGAAGATATGCAGGCTTTTCTGAAGCTCGGACCATTGTGGTCATTTTTGGAATTTGGTGTATTTGGCTTCTTTGGTAGTAATGATTATTGCACTGCATCGGTCTTTTGTGCCCCGACGGATATAGCATCTTTTCACTCCGTCCATTTTTTGGGGTCTTGGAAAAATTGTGCCAGCAGATCCTTCCCTCATCCGAAGCTTTATTTCAACCCAATCTCTCCCGTCTTTAGACATCACCACCGTCAGATAAGGATGAAAACGCACCACCGAAATGGATTGCCCTTCGCAACCCCAGGCAGGTCGAGCTAAGTGCAGAGTGCTTGAGTTCAAAATTGGTTCAAATGGAGAAGAGTTCAACGGATGACAGTAGGTGTCCTACTTAGGCACTTTTAAGTTGAATTCTGAACACGGTCTCATGGAACCCAAAGAATTAAGTCTACAAGACCTGAAAAGTCTTAATTCCCAATCCTAATAAAGTCCCTTTAGGATTAAGTGGATTAAGGCCTAAACCAAGCTCCATCTTTCGGACTTAGATCCATGCGGTTCAAGAATCAAACTTGTTCTGAAAAATGCTAATGAATGCAACAATTTTTTTTATGAGGTAGATTTTTCGGCTTAAATGATTTAAGTGATTTTTAAAGGATTTTGCAAATTTTTATTGAATTTTAAAACTTTTCAATTTTTAGGGGTCTTTTTGTAAAAGTTGGTGAATTAATTCGATTTACACAAATTTTACACAGATTTTTGTATATTTTACAAAGGATTTTATACAAGTTTTATATACAAGTTATATGGCTTTTATACATGATTTTTCAAGGATTTTATTTTTCAAATTTTTAAGGATTTTATCAGAGAATTTTACAATATTTTTTTTGATACGATTTTTAAGCCATTTTTATAAGACATTTTTACGGTTTTCTTGCGACTTTTAAAAACCCAAAATATACTCCCATACTTTTAAGAAGCCTTATTATTAAAAATACGAGAAAGTACGAGTTATGGCTTCTAAAGTATATATAGCATATATATACGACACGCCCCTATACTTGCGTGAACTATGTCCTCATAGTGATCAAAGAAGCGGCAAAGGAAGACTTAACTCGGGCTAAGTATAGATCGGTGAAAAGAATCCTATACTACAATGACTGAAAGAATAACGAATAAAAGAATAGAAGTCGGTCATCTCCTCTATACTTAGGATCAAGTGATCCCAAGGATAGCAGACTCAAAACCGAAGATGATCGAGGTCAAGAGACTGTACACAACTCAACGGCTCGGCTTGTCCCCCCTATACTTAGGGTAAAATATCCCTAAGTATAGAAGCACAAATCAAAAGATGAGGGACAAGTGAGGGAACAGACGATACAAAAACTGACGACAATCAAAAGGCGATATGAGAGAGATCACCCCCTATACTTAGGGTAAAGCGCACCCTAAGTATAAGCAACAACAGGGGTGATCGAACAGAACGAATGAACAACACGATTTCTACACCCCCTATACTTAGGATAAAGCACATCCTAAGTATAGCAAAGCTAGATAAACCTAAGGGTGTAAGACAATCGGAAGGAGAAAGAATGAAATCAAAAATATATACAAGAGCAAACGAACTGTACATGCTCAAGAAAGCCGAAGAGTGACCTTCTTGCACGACCGAGGAACAATGGAATGTACAAGATGCAGGTCGACATCAGGGTCATCCTCAGAGATATCCATATCCGAATCGGAGAATCCCTAATCTGTGTCGACCGGTAAGGAGTGACCCAGATGGCCGAAAAAATGGACAGAACCAACCTCTGAAATATGCTCCATAGTCTCTGAAGTAGACTTAAGAAAGAGGTCGAACTCTGCTGCGATCTGATCAATCTCCTCATCGGCTAAGACCTTATCTGAATCTGCATGAAAAGAGGGCTCAATAACTTTGCTATTAGAAGGCCCGAGTGGAGGATCAACATCCGAAACAGTTTCGGCCTTCGAAGTACATGCCACCATCGGTTTCGTCTCAATGACGTAGATACTATGGATCTCGTCAAAACATCTCCAGACATGTGTACTCGGATCACCAAAAGATGTGATCTCCGAGTTTTCCTCTCGGGAAAGGAAATCTCGAGTCTCTATAGAATCAGAAGGGACATGATCTTGCCTAATCTCATATGTGATCTCACATGCCTTTGTTTCTGATGGTCCGGAAGCACTTTCGTCTACTGGCAGAGTCTCTATAGGCTCGGAGCTCGGCTCTATGCTGCTGGGAGGAAAGGTAACACTATCCGTCCCATAATCAATAACGGCCTTAGCTGCATGCAGAAAAGGTTGACCAAGAATAATAGCAGCTTTCTGTGATGATACTGAAGAATCAGAGTCTAAGACAACAAAATCCACAGTGAATTTTGTGCCTTGTACCATCACGACAACGTCCTTAAGTATACCCTTCGGCCTCTTGACCGATCGGTCAGGAAACTGAAGAACCATTCTGGCTCGCTTTAGAGGCCCTAGATGAAGAGTCTCGAGAAGATGGAAGGGTAATATGTTCACTGACGAACCGCTGTGTAACAAGGTGTGCTCAAACTCATGATTCGAAATCTGACAGCTGATAAATGGTGCTCCCATATCTTTCTTTTTCTTCTTGGGAGATGTGTGCTGGATGGCGCAACAAGTGGCAATGGTCAACACTTGTTTCTCAGAGCAATGATTGCGCCTCTTCTTCCTTTTCGGTGTGGTATGCTGCTTCAGACATTTCTGAAGAAGAGGAATGTGGACCAATGCCTCCGAAAGAGTGAGCTTGATCTGAATTCGATCCAGCATCTCTTTTGTAAACTTCGATTCTTGAATCTTTTTAAAATTTTCTGATAATTCTCCCTTCCCTAGATTCAGAGCATTGGGGAAGGGTATCTGTACATCCTCCATGTTAGTATGTACACTCGGAGGATAAGAAGGAGAAGAAAATCTTTTTCTTAAACGGGGACTCTCTCCATGAAGCGCAGAAACTTGAGATCCATCGGAAGAGTCAGAAGTCTTGTCTTTATTCCTTTTTCTGAATTTTCTCCTTTTCCTATTTTTTGTGATTTTTCGCCTTCACTAAGCAGAGAATCAGCATCTGAATGTCTACCTGCGACGTTGCCAGTTGTATTCTCGTTCAACGCCTCATGTGAAGCTGGGAAATTTGAAACTGGTTTCTGCTCTGTGACAATGCTGGCAATATAATCTCTGAAGGTGTCCATTTGTTCCCTTTGATAGGTGGTCTGTTCATGAATCAAATGGACAAAGTGATCGAATGCGGGACCATCTATATCAGGACTTTCGAAGTAATGTCCCACATCCATCTCGGGTTGTTGAAGACGCTCGGAATGATCAAGTGAATCTGAGAAGATATGCTCCTGAGGTGGCTGCTCGTAGCAATGGTCCTGATATGGAAACTGCATCGGTTGATACATTGGCTGAAACAGCAAGGGCTCTCGCTCGGTGTCTTGGATTACCTGAGGAATAGGGATCCAAGGCTCCTGAACTGGGAAGTACGGGACCGACTCATACTCCGACTGAAAACTCAACGGAAGAAGTGTCGGTCTCTGAGGATAAGAGCTCTCCACTACTGGCTCAATGTCCATCCTTGAAATTGCATCAGTATCCACATCAACTGCCTGATGTGTGATCCCTAAGTCCGCGGGAGGTAGATCGCATTGAAGTGGTCCGGCATCGCCCTCGTGTGTCGTCTTAACATCAGAAAAATCTCCGAAGAGATTCCATAGCGAGTCCTCGTCAAGACAGCGGTGTGAACCACCACACGAGGCATCGACCAATGCTTGTTGTTCTGCGGTCATCCCCAGGTAGAAGATCCGAGCTAGCTCCGCTTTGGAGATCCCGTGATCTGAGAATCTCCTCAAAAGAAAATGGAATCTGAGCCACATATCCTGAAGTGGCTCGTGGGGATCATGTGTAAAGTCTCTGATAACCGACCCCATAAAATTGGCTCGGCTAATGGGGTAAAATTTTCTCAGAAAAGCTATTCGAAGCATACCCCAGCTACCTCGCTCCTTTCCCAAATGTCGGAGCCATCTCGTGGCTCCATCCTTGAGTGTCAAAGGAAAGGTCTTCTTCATGGCATCCTCAGGTGTAATATCTGAGTAGAATCGAGTGCTGCAAATCTCCTCGAACTCGCAAAGATGCTCATACGGCTCTTCGTGCGGCTTTCCATGAAACTTTGGCAGCAATGAAACGAAGTCTGAATCAATCAGAAAAATCGGTAAGGTTGAAGTAGAAACTGACTCAGCTCCCGATGTCAGCTGCTCAATCCGCACCCTCGTCTCAGCAACTCGTGAACCCGGATCTCTCATTTGATTTGAAACTGGCTCACGGGTCTCATACGTCTACTTATCTATCACTGTAACTGAAGGCTGACTTGATGGATGCGCAGAGAAAGGGAAAGAAGGAGATGGAGAAGATAGGTAGACAAAAGGAGACGATTCTCCGAGGTCAGAGTCACACCTGGAAGAAGAATGTTGTTCTGATTCTGGCTCGAATAGGAGGTTCTCGTGAACCGAGCCAGGAGACATGATCTCATAGGGAAGTGGATAGATCTCTGGTTCAAAGAGGGGGTTCTCTTGAACCAATCCAGATAGATGGGCACGAGTGTGTGAGAGCGGTGTCGTAAGAGTCAGCCGAAGTGATCGTCTGCCCATCATCTTGAGATTATGATGACAACTGATTGATGAGATTAAGATCTGGAAGATATAGGACTCACACCACAAATCAAACGCAAAGCAAACACCGAATTCACCAACTCAACCCTGGTGATGACCGTAAGAGTTCGGTCGTTTATCTTTTCGATTTTAGGTTGTTTGGCAAACAATGTTCTCTCAGATTGGCGAGATTAGATAGGTGCCCGAAACTTCAACGTCGTACTGTCCCGAGTTCTCACTAGAACTCACCTAGTCACAGCCAGTATGGAAGTAAGTACGGACCGTTTCCGGCTACCCGTGTTACTTGAGGACGGAGCCTTACACAGTGTCCTCTAAACCTTCCACTCTGCTAAGTGAACTCGGACCGTTTCCGGCTACCCGAGGTGAATCAAGGCATGAACTAAGTAGTATTTCGATAGAAGCCCAGACTCTAACTCTACCTTATGTGTCGTCTCTCTCTCGCAAAGTCTGAAGATAAGATCTGATATGCACTTCGGGGGTCGCTCTCCCCAAAACAAGTGGAGTCCTTACGTTTCTTTTAAGGTCCGATAGAAGTTAACAATCCCTGTTCTAGTTTTTGGTTTTCACTTTTTTTGGATATTTTCAGAGAAAACGTCTAACGTATTTTTGTTTTTTTCGGGATTGGCCCTAGATACAATCACCTAGGTGTCAAATCCTAAGCAAGCATCTAAACTAGGCTACGATGCACAGAGAAGAGAAAAAGCCTTAAAGCACCTAACAAGCACCTATCTCAGAAAACCGCGGAAAACCGTCGAGAAGAATCGCGATCGAAAAAGCCGCGGTGGGTGCCCTGCTCCCCCAGGAGTACAGCCCTAGTGAAACAGACCCCGAGAAACGTACAAGTCGGGATGCCTTTACGAGGCCATTTTCTACGATATTTTTTATATGCTTTTTTTTACAGAAAATTACAAGAATTCTAAACTACTTGGTTTCGCGGTTCTGAGCTGCGTGGCTCGAGCTGTACTGCACAAATCAGAAACAAGAAACTGTTAGGTCAGAGAAATAAAATCACGGAAATGAAATCTAATCCTAAGGTTCCCACGATCCTCCTAGCGCTGCCTCCCCGGCAACGGCGCCATCTGAAAAACCACCCGGTCTGCTTGTCTTCTTCTGAACCTATAAAAGATCAGAGAGATTTCGGTCGTTTTCGATCAGGTGAGTTTTACAAAAAAGATTAAAGTGAATTAATCTTCTTTTTTATTTATACTCCTAAACAAATGTGTATAGTGGATTCGTACGGGAGTGTCGAACTCAGGGAGGCAAACTGTTTAAGACTAGGGGAAATCGATAGAAAAGCTTAGGCAAAAGGGTTTCCTAATTTTTGTTTAACTTTTAAGGATTTTTCTCAATTTTCATTTGAATTTTATGAATTTTATATTGTTTTGTATTTTTATGTATTTTGTAATTTTTTTATTATTAGAAAATATTTAATTTTTTATTTGGTTTTTATTTTGTTATTATTTTTTTGTTTAATTTTATTTTACTGTTTTTATGAATTTTTAAATGATTTTTATGATTTTTATGGTTTATTTTTAAGGTAAAAAGTAAGTGTTTATTAAAAACTGTGACATATTTTAGATTTTTAGGAGTGAAAATGATGCTAAAATATTTTTATTGTATTTTCTGTAGAATGTAGATGAAATTACCTTTAAAATGATAGGTTGTGCGTTTTGGGGGGATTTTTCTTGAATTAGTTATGGTTTTTACAAGTTTTAACAAATTTGTGTATTTTATATTTTTTATTGGTTTTATTATTTAATTTTTATTTTATTTTTGATTTAATATGCAAAATATGGTAAAATATACTAAGAGTAATTTTTATAGGATTTTTAAGAAGAGTTTTTGTATTTTTTTATGCGGATGTAATATGTATAGGGTATTACATACAATATAATGGAGTTGGTGTGAATTTCTGAAAAGAGTAGGGGTGCGGTTGTAAAAATATATAGAGTTGGGGTTGTATGTGTGCAGAAACTCCAAATGCACGTTCCTTTCATGTTTTGCTTCCAGTATTGGGTTTTGCTTGCAATTCGACAGATTTCCAAGGATGTTCTGCGTAAAACTCCAGAATAGCCACACGATGGCGCACGTGCTTGAGCCGGAACCTGGACCTGTGTGTTATTACAGGGATGCTAAGGGTATTTGCATAATTTTCACCAAAAGAACTACCCCTTGCATGTGACGGGCACGTGCACTGCTCTTAAATGGTGGGGGCAGCTGTGTGAAATGTTGAAATTACAGGGGCGCCGTCGCAATTTAACCAGAAACTACGTGCTGCCTTCGTGAAGCTTCAGCCATCCCTGTATCTGCAGAGATCTGACGTGCATCCTTGAGCTGTGCTTAAACGGCGAAGCGGCGAGGAAGTTCAGGGTCGACGCGTGTTGGTTCTGGACTCAATGGCTATCGCAAAGTTCATCCGATCGAAAATAATCTAACAGATTCTGTTACTTCTGGAGTGCGAAGAGATGATTCACCCAATTTGTTCCAGAGCAGCAAATCGATTAGGACGGAAGGCAAATATGATCCGGGTAGAAATGGTTGTTCTCTGACATGAATATGTTCTTCAAAGCAGTGACGGATCAAAGTTGCAGTAGACTATTCAAATCATGGAGGCTAATATCGATGGCAGTAACCTGCAGGATATTAACTGACGCGATGACGAGAGATTTGATGCCGAAATCTCCGGTTGCACTTCTCCTACAGGTGCTTCCCTACCAAATGCCGCTCCACCAGATATTGAGATTCAACACATCTACTCAAATCCTGAAAATCTAGAATGGATGCTCGAGGCAATTCCTCGGCTCAATGTTGCAATTTGAATGAGGAATGATATAAAATGAGGAATCACATTCAAATGATAATGGAAGATGGTACTCAAGGCTCAAATCTGGACATGGAACGAAGGTTTAGAAACGGATTGGAGTAAAAAAAATGGTGTTGGATTTATAGAAAAACGTAATCAAAACCAGATGATTACAGAGATAAAACAACGGCTCGAGGATGGATCCTCAACCGGGATTGAAACAGGAATAGTGAGATGAGTGGGTGATCCTCTACGGAATGAAGGATAGGATCAGATCTCAGATCCTGGAAGGATCTGAGTTGGTCAGAAGTGAGAGAAGGTACGTAGAATTGGATCGGAATAGATGAATCGGATCGGAATAGATGAATCGATGGAAATGTTTCGGATTTGGAACCGAGGAGAAGGATGAAGAAGAGAAATAGAAGAGGGATCGGAGGAAGGGATCGAGAAGAGATGCAGAGGGAAAACAAATGAAAGGATTAACCTGTACTGGAATGGAAGATGTGAATGCGCATGTGATGGAGCTCGAACAGAGCCCCAAATCCTTGCCTCGACGGCCGGCAACCGGAGGCTATCCGCGGTGGAGCAACTCCTTAACACGCGGCGGCTGATCGCGCCCAACTCTTCTCTCTCCTCGCTGCAACGGCGGACAGAGGACCAGCTCCTGTCACGAACGCCCTCGATCTCTCCGGAGCTCACAGGAAGGAAGGTGGTTTTAATGGCGGATACCAAACTCCGGCGGGGGTGGAGCCCTATTTATAGAAGAAGAAGGGGATGAACCTGGACGGAAAATGGGGAAGATGAGGTTTCTTGGGTAGCACGTAGGCCGGTGTGGTCACCTGGCGGTGGATATGGTCACCGGAGTTTGTTGGTCGAACGGCCTAACGGCCGGAGAAGAAGAGAAGAGGTGGGAGGAAGAAGAAGAAGAAGGAAAAAGAAGAAGAAGAAGAGGCGTGGGGAAGAAGAAGAGAAAGAGAGAGAGGGAGAGAAAAAAAAGAAAAGATGGCGAATGAGAGCCCGCCACGTGTCAAAGAGATATTAAGAAGAGAAAAAGACAAAATAGGGATGAAGACAAAAAAAAGTTATTTATAAAGTATAATTACCTTATGTATAATATATTAAATAAATAAATAATGTAGGTATAAATTGTAATTAATTAAATTAATAAAATAAATAAATAAATAAAACATTATTTATATAAAAGATTAATGTATTAAATAATAATATAAATTACAGTTTATTGTACAAATAAACCAATACGGACCTCGAAAACCGCGTCCGTGTTTTTCGCATTAACTCCGATTTTAGCGAAACTAGTGTCATTTTGTAGATAACTGAAAAATATAATTTTAGGAACCGAGTTTGCTTAATTCGGAGTTCATACGACCGAGTTATGAGGCCTGGACGAAAAAAGTAGCAGCTTCGGGCCTCCGGATGTTTTTGGTATTTTGGCTTTATTATATTTTTATAATTTTATATACAATTTTAGATGATTTTTATAAAAAGAATTAAGTTAATACGGTTTACGGTTATTTAATTAAAAATCCTGGAAGTTTTTACATATAGTACATATAGACAACGGGTCCAAAAAGCCGAAACTCACCGGTTTTATCCGATTATTTTTCTGATTTTTTTAATAAATAGTATTATATACAAAACGGATTTTAAAAGTTAGTTTGGTCATTTTGGAGTTTTCTATAAATAGATATGAACCTCGGAAGTCGGCTTTTACGGCTTTTCCGGTTCATTGTGATTATTTTATTTTTGTACCGAAATATTTTTTAATATTTTTATAGAATAATATATATTTTTATGAACAACTTTTATAAAAGGAGTGTTTTGGTTTGAGATGGTTTTGATGATAAATAAAATAGGTGAAGTATTTACATTATGAAAAATGGGTAAATTACATTTTTGGTCTTTATTTTCTGAATATTTTTATAAGTTATGATCCTTATCTCCCCCTACTTATTTCTTTTGTCGACCCGGTCAATATTGACCTGGTCTCGGGGTTAGGATCAGTTTGTATATTACATATACAACCTTCTTTTTTATTTTTATTTTCCTTTTTCTCTTTATTCTTTATTTTTGTGAAAATAAGTGTTAAATATATAATATTAATATTTATGGTTAGAATGTTAATTAAATGGAATTAGTAGATATTTACATGTATTTTACCAAGGATTTTAGCCAAAATGAAAGAATAAAGGCGATGAATCATGGATTCATCACATATCTTGAGGGAAAGAAGCCTTTCTTGGAATTTTCCAGAAAATGGAAATGTCCAAGGTGTACCATTAATGTGACGATCCCAATACCCTCTTCTCTTTGCTTCTGAACAACTTCAGAACTAAGATCTAAGAGGTATTCTTGAGATCATATCTCGAGGTATGGAACAACCAGATTATAAAACACTTATTATTATCCTTATATCATTACAAATGATTAGGATATTATCTACATTTAGCATGATGAACATAATGGCTCTCCCACTAAGCTTCACATGGTTCATCAAGATTTTACCTGAAATCATAATATTTATAATTTCATCAAATCTTATGTTCCAACTACAAGAAGCTTATTTGAGTCCAAAGATGGAGTTTCTTTAGCTTGCACATTTTGCTTTCCTCAACCATGAAGCCCTGGGGCTGCTTCATGTGAATGTCCTTAGAGAGGTATTCATAGAGGAATGGAATCTTGACTTACATCATGAAGATGTCTTAGTCAAGTTGTGTAGCTATGGTTAGCAATATTCTGATGGATTAAAGCAAGGTCACTGGAGAGCAAGTCTCATCGCAATATATGTCTTCTCTTTGGTGTGCTTTGAAGGAATAGTCAAGTTGTGCTTCTCATCCGGTTCCCTCATTCTCTTGAAGATCCATTTACACCTTAATGGGTCTTACCCATATAGGTGGATCCTCGAGGGTCCATATATAACACTTGTATATGAAGTCTACTTTAGACTTTATTTCTATCATCCATCTTTCCATGTCATGATCTTTAGAAGCTTCATCATATGAAGTTAGATCATTGTCAGATTCAACTGACACATGGGATCCATCTTCAAACTTATTTGAAGAGGTATTAGTGTTTCATCTTTAATTGTCCTTCTAGTTTCCGATTCCAGGAGCCTCATTATCATCTCAAGATTAGATGAGTTCCTTTACTTCATTTTCATCTTGATTCTCAAGAGAGTCGTCCTATAAGAATCATATTCTCAAAGATGAGATCTTTTAAGAATCTCAAGGTCATAAAGTAGGTATCCAATACCATCCTTTATTTTCCTAATGAAGTAGCACTCTCTAGTGCTAGATTCCAGTTTATCAACATGGAATCTTATAAGAATATATATTGTAGTCTCTATTACATATATACCTCGGAAACTAATAGATAATTATGCTAATATTCATCATTGATCATATCATGTCACACATGATCCAATTGTATCTCCCTACAACTCCTATTGAGTTTAGGTTTATTACGAGGAGTGAGATAGAAATGATATTCATATCTTTATAAGGTATTCTATGAATTCATCAAATAGGTACTGACTACCTAGATTAGATCAAATTCATTTAATCTTCCTTCAAACTTTGGTTCTAAACCAAAATTGTGAAATCTATGAACATTTCAAAGGTTTCTAAGTGAAGAGAAGAAATCTCATATCACAAATAATCATCAATAGAAACCCTAGTCGACTTTCAGGACAGTTCTACCGGTAAGTTCATACATTTTCGAGAACCCCATGCCAACGGGGTCGACGAATATTCGAAAGAAGTTTCACAGTTTGCTAGCTAGTGGCATTAGCCTCTGAGGCTGGTGCGAAGAGTGGATCGGGTAAGTAGCGCTTTATATGTTTAAAGAAGAGAGTTCGGCTTCTCGACATGGCTCATCTAACCCTGCTACAACGTACGTTCCATCAGAGAGGATGGCTTAGTATTTCTTCTCTACACCCATCTTCGGAAGACCTTCTGACTTCACCATTAAACAATCAGCCTTCCAGACCTCCGCCATAGGGCTCGAATTCGATTGGAAGAGAGTTGCGATCCTGCATCGCTCGCACCCGAAGGGGGGCAGACGAAGAATCTGATAGAAGTCGCTATTTGATTTGTTTATTTATTTTAGCAACTATTACAATATTACTTGTTAGCAAGATTTATCTGGAAGAAAATCACATATCCACAATGTTTATTTTGATATAGATGATTTACATACATCAATATGCATGAGATCTTGAATACCTTGACATCCCACACCATTCGAAGGAAGGGTGTATTGGACATTTTTACTTTTGAATACAATATTCACATGTATGTAAGATTTGAACCTTTAGAGAATTTAAAGTTTCATCTCTTATTAGTCTGTTGATCACATTAACAGACAAATGTCCAAGGCTCGATGCCAGACCGTTGTCAAATGATCTTCATTCTCCTATTAATCTTTTAAGGTTTAATTTCAGTATTAGAAATGTTAATGAACCATTCATTAATTTCTAATTTAGTAGAGTCCACTAGATTTTAGATTACTATCTGAAATATCTCCATAATAACTCTTTATGATAGATCTATTACAGAATTCATGTTTATTTCCAACATTTAGAAATAAACAATAATTGTATTCTGATGTCTAGGTCATAGAGACATTCTCTAAGACTAAGGACTCTCCCACTGAAAATAACAAGTCCATCTATCCAATAGAGATTGTTGCAACAATTGAATCAATGTCCATGTGGATGACTATTAAACCTTAAAATCAAATTGTATAGTCTTCTAATACACATGCAACTAATTGCAAGTGTTATTAGAAGAATAAGATACAATTATTAGACTTTGATCTTATCAAATAAGAAAGTCAATTTCAATGATTATGTATAGATGTATATTATTCCGATGCATCATCTAGATCATTCTCTAAGGATCCAAGATAGACAAGATAGTCGCACTATCAGTACATCGGCTTATTGCAGTATTGGCATTCATCCAATTATTTGGATGTCATATGGAAGTCGCAAAAGTACGGTCAACACTTTGACTTTCCTTCTTACTTGGGTCCAACCCTTGCTTCCACTGCGCTCCCTTTATCTATAAACAACCATTGCTTTAAATGAAGGATCTCTTATGCTGAATTCAAATGATTTCAATATAAGAGCATTTCAACATTTGTACATGCTTCAATCAAAACATGAATATTCTGATGCTTCATGAATAACTAGAGTATAGATAGTAGAATGATGACACTCATCGTATCTACATCCATCTAAACTTTTGAAATATTGGTTCAGGTAGGTACTCAAATATTTTGAGTACATCATCTCTTATAGAGCCACCATTATGCATGATGCAGAGAACCATGTCATTCATGATTAAATGTCGAGAGCACATATGTATGCCATAATATCTTCTTAGATTTTTATAAGGATTATTTGACAATTACGATCATCATTGACATGCTACTTCCAAATTACATTCAATGAGAGATCAAGCTTATAGAGACATACAAACCCTATGATTATAGTCCCATTGTCTATTTAATTGTCATTCCTCATTATTATGAAGAAAACTTGCATATTGTAACCACATACATTTTGTGTCCAACTGCAAGCACAATATCTTGATCATGGATCCAATCCATGATATTATACTGGTTATTATTGAGTATAACATTGAGTTGGTTTAATGAAGAATTATCTGAAATAAGAAATTTGCATAAGTGTATATTATATATATATATATATTACTCTGATTTAGGAATTTCTATATCAAAGTTGTCTTGCCATGTCAATAATGAAAGTTCATTCCCTTAATCACTTTCAATGTAAGAGATATACTTACCATTATATCTCAAGCAAGAATTGGGATCTCCTCTTTACCTTTGTCACATCCCAATAATATGAGAATCTATGACTCCAATAAAGAGAAGCGGGAACACATTCCTCCTTGCAATCAAAGTCGTGCGAGAATCTTTGCCCATTTTGCTCTTTGATTTGGTTTGTCGTTAACATTCAGCTGAGTCTCTAGTGCTTCAAGCCTTCATAATCCCTGCAGGTATACGGAGAGATGATCTGGAGCACTATCTGAGTCACTAGAGCATTCTCTATGATAAACATAGGCGAAGCATCTCCAGGTCTCCGTCAACGAGGCTTGGATCGTTTTATCACTTCAGGACAACGAAGATTACCACCAGGACTCGATTGATCCATTTACATCATAGATTTGAGCTGGTTCGAGCAAGATCAAAGCAATTGAACTTCATCTTTAGCCGCCTTCATATGTGTTCTTCAAGTTAGCTCCGGCGTCGTTAGATCATGGATCGAGCTTCCAGATTCGATCATGACCGCTCACGCACGCCCAAATATGATCTGTTGATCAGATCCGAGAGGTGCGATCTGGACCGCACACTGCTTCTCGCCTCCATATGATCAACACATGCTCCATTGGTATAATTGCGCCCCTCTCCCTGTAGTATCTCCTATTTACATTTTAATCCTTTATTTGTATATAAATTGAGATAATTGTATATCTTTCCCTTATGTTTCTTCTATTTGGATATTAGTTCTTTTATTTCATATTCACGTGGTCATCCCCGTTTGTGCTGTTTAATTGCAACATTTATCCTGAGATTCTCGATGGTTAATAAAATTTGAAGAAATTTTTGATAATTGCATTTATGCCCCTATGAGATCTGTATGCATGTTCCACACATGATTTGTTGGGATTGTTGCATTACTTGCCTTGCAGTTTTCTTAGTTGTTACTAAATGGTGTAATTAGTTTCAAAGATTGCATTTAAGTCCTTAAATTCCAAATTTGATTTCTTATCTTGTTTTGCTCTGATTAAATAGTTTCATTGCTTTACAAATTTCATAAAAATTCCCTTAAACTCCTTATTCATTGTTTTATATTACATAATTTTATTTTCAAAATTATTTTAATTTCTAATTTTAAAAATACAAAAAATCATTTGTTAATTTACTATTTGATATTAAAAAATCATAAAAATTTGAAACTACTTTGAAAAATCATAAAAAATACAGTAGCTTTATTTTACCTTATTTCCTTACATATATAAAAATCGCATAAAATTCAAAAGAAAAACCATAAAAAATCAAATGTACTCAAAATTTTATAAAAATTCTATAATATAAAAAAATCATAAAAATATCTAGCTGGCATTATTTTGAAGTTTAATAAAAACTCTCTGATTTAAATTTGATTTCCATATTCTCAGATTTCATTTTATATTTTAAAAACACCAAAAATAATAGCTCAATTTCTTTTGATTTTTTGAATTGTAATTCATTTTAAAATCTTAAAAAAAATATAAATCACATAGAAATTAGATAAAAATAGTAAAAAATATTAAAACATAAACAGAATTTATTCAAAATTTTCATGCAATTTTGTTATATTTGAAAAATACAAAAAGGCTTTGTTTCTCATTTGTTCATTTGTTTGCTTTGAAAAATGAATTTGAAAATTAAAAAGAACTAAAATTTTGCAAAATTAAAAACCACTAAAAATTAAAATTCAGAAAATATAAAAATTATAAAACATTTTAAAATTCATTAAAAAAATAAAACCTAACAAAATCCATAAAAATGCATAAAATCATTAAAATTAAAGTAAAAACAGAAAAAGAAAATTAAAAATCCTTGATTAATTTTTAGGAATTAATAACCCTAGGATCTATACCATATTAATTAATAAATAACAATCCTTCTGTTTCTCTTTGTTTGGATAAATTTTTTATCATTTTCGGGAATGTGTGGGTGAACGAAATGTTGATCTTATTCTCAATAATTAAACCCATTAATTTTCCCGAAACATCAATGGACCGGTATACATGCCATCACTCAGGCGACCATCCGGGCCTATGGTTCAATATATTAGTTAATATAATATAAGTCATAGCCCCATGTTATTATATTAGTATCATATATTGTATAATACAATATATTAATGATATCAATAAACTTTCGTTTGTTTGGGATGGACACGAAGGAAAGTTATGAAATCATAACTTCCTTTTTGCTTCCGTTCAAGAAAGCATGTCACCTCGACGCTCTCTTTTGTCATGATGTAAGTCATTTATATTTCATTGTCATTATTATTATTATTATTATTATTATGAACTTTGATGAAATCTCAATTTGTATTCGTATGTGGTCTTTATTCGATTCATATTCAGATTCCATTTTTATTTGATTTACTCTTTATTCGATTCATATTTGGATTGGTTTTTTATTCGATCCGCATTCGAGTCCGCTCTTTATTCGATCCGTATTTAGATTTAATAAATATTTAATTCGAATTCGTATCCGTATTTTTAAGGATATGGTATTCTTAATGCACTTTTGAATCATATCTGTATCTGTATTCGTATTTGATAGAGATGAAGAGAATATATATATATATATATATATATATATATATATATATATATATAGGAAAAACTTTAATTGAGGTGCCGCCTCAATTCAATCATCGTGCGACAACACTCTCTACCCGTCCGATTGCAATCTACGACTTTCTTAAATACCACCATCCGAGTGTCAAAACCACTAATAATCTAATAAGGAAATTCTACTTTTAGAAAACTACTGTATTCTATCAAGGACGATAATTTAATGAGTAAGTCGGATCCCACATTTTTAGTGGATTAGTTATTTACGAATTGGATTTCAATTCTTCCTAAAATGCAGCTTTTGTCATTAACATTCCATTTTTCCTATTATGTATCTTCTCCCATTTCGACATATTGGGTATTGAAAATTTCTTAACCTATATCTAATTCTTATTCAACTATTTCTTATCAAACACCGTGATCTTCAATGAATATCGACGAAAGAGCAGTTTGCTCCTTTAATAGAGAAACGTCACAGGTAAATGTATTCATTCTAGTTCTTATTCATATTTTTTATTATCAACCACTGGAACTTTAATGAATTTCGAAGAAAGATCAACTTGATCTTTAATAGAAATCGTCTCAGGTAATTGTATTCTATTTTTCGTATGTCATTTTCGACATTAATATATATATATATTCAGATATCTGACGAAGATGGTGAAGTTATTGGAGTTCTGGAAGGAACTGATCATAATTCGCATCAATCAGGTATTCTGAATGCCAAAGAGTTTTCAAAGCATCATAGCTCTTATAAATTATATGATTTTATATATATACCTGTTCATTTTACTATAACAGAACTTATATTACTGTTAATAATCATATTTTACATTCACCTGTAATTTACAAAATTGGGTCACAAATTTTGAATGATCTTTATATTTTACTTTAGCACAACTTATTTTACATTCATGAACTATATTTTACAATATTGAACCACATTTTACAATTCAAATTTCATATTTTTTATACACATTTTACTATAACAGAACTTATATTACTATCAAGAACCATATTTTACAATCAATTTTTACATTTTACAATATTATACCACAAATTACAATATATCTTTTTCGTAAAATTACTAGCAACTTCTGATTACACAATCAGTGAATCTGTAAATGTTCATACACCTCATATATTCAAAACTCTTGTATCTATGCTAGATGCGAAAATACTTTAATCTGATTTTCAATATTACTTACATAGTTTTCATATAAGGTACAATTCAACATATATTAAATCTATTTTACTATATCATAACTTATTTTACTATTATGAGATATATTTTACTATATCATAACTTATTTTACTATTATGAGCTATATTTTACAATAAGTTTATTCCTGTCTGGTTAGGTTGCATTTTATATAACATAATTTATTATAATATGATGTTTTTTGTTTTTATTAATTAGTTTCTAATACATCTCAAATTCTAAAATTACCCCCAAGTTGCGATTTCACAATCAATGAAACTGTCAATGTTCTTACACCTCATATAGGCCAAACTTTTGGATCTATTGAAGATGCGTATAAATTTTATGAGACATATGCAACAGAAATTGGATTTAATGTTAGGAAAACAAGCTCCAGGGTTGGTAAAGATAAGTTTTCCAAGGAAAGGATAATTATCTTCAAATTATTTGTTTGCTGGAAAGAGAGGTTTTCTAAAACTACAGATAAAATACTGATTACGGACAATGCAAGAAGTGATGAGAGCTATGATTGTATTTTTTACAAGGAGGAGCACCACGTTGGATTATCCCGCACTGGGTGCAAAGCTTTCATGTCAGTTTCCTTTAGGTCTGATCTCAAGGATTGGATTGTTTCTAATTTTGAAGCAGGACACAATCACAATCTCGTTTCTCCATCTAAATGTAGATACCTCAGACCAAATAGACGTTTTTCAAAAGCCGCAAAAATACTTATGAAGTCAATGAATGATGTGAACATACCTGTATCCAAACAGTCAACGTTTATAAACATATCTAGCGGTCAAGTTGGTAGTGTTGTTAGAGATATTTACAACTTAACTGAAAAGAGAAAAAACAACGTATTGGGATGGATGTTCACCTACTAATTGAACATTTTGAAAGTTGTAAGGCCACTACTCCTGATTTTTACTATGCTTACACAACCGATGATGATAACATGCTTACTCAGTGTATATGGATTGATAGTGCCTCTATTGAAGATTACAAATTATTCGGTGATACAATATCATTCGACACAACATATAGGACCAATGAATGCAATCTGGTCTTTGGATCTTTTTGTGGTGTTAATCATCATGGTTATACAATTTTTTTTTGGAAATTCATTCATGAGCAAAGAGACAACCGAGTCATTCTCATGGTTATTTGAGATATTTCTTGAAGTAATGAGAAAACATCCAATTTCTATAACCACAGACGAAGACCCGGCAATTTATGCAGCTGTTAGGAATTGTTTTCCACATACTGTTCATAAATTCTGCACTTGGCATATAATATCTAAGCTTAAAAGTAATCTTGGAAAGATTAAAGATATAAATGAAGTTCTTTCAGTGTTTTCCATAGTTGTATGGAAAAGTATAACTATAAGTGAATTTGAGCAAAACTGGTGCAAGGTTATTGATCAATATGATTTATCATCAAATGTCTGGTTGAATGAGAAATATAGCATCGGATATAAATAGATTAGTTTATATCTTACGAAATTTTCTGGGCTGGTCAATGCAGTACACAGAGGAGTGAAAGTATGAATGCATTCTTGCAACACCACATCACTAAACAAAACTCTTTGCTGGAATTTGTCTGTAGATTTCAAAGTGCAATTCAACGACGTAGAGAAAGAGAGAATGACATGGATAACATTGGTGAAGTATATACTCCAAAAACAAATTTCAGTTGGAAGATGGGGGAACAGATGGTTCGTGTATACACTAAGTTCATATTTTACAAATTTCGGTTTGAACTGAATGAAGTAAAGGACTTGAATGTTCAAACTCAATCGAACTCTTTGGATTACTATCTGTATTTTGTGTCATATTGGGAAATCCGAAGAAGAATTATGTGTTTCTTCGTCTACGCTAAGCGGTTTTCTTTCTTGTGAATGCAAGAATATGCAATCCTTTGGATATCCATGTAGGCACATACATGCATTATTGAAGATACAGAATGTGGAGCTTCTGAATCATGAATATATATTGAAAAGGTGGACAAGGAGCATTAAAAAATTAGGAAATTATCCTATTTATGTGCAAGTTGCACACCAAGAAAGGTCGTCACAGCTGAATCAGTTGTGTTCGCATACTATTTCAGCTTTAGTCGATCAGGATGAGGACATATTCTTATTTGCTAAAGAAAAATTAAGTGATTTATGTTGCAATATTGATCTTATGATAAGTAACAAACCTTCTTCCAGCTTTACAACCAGAAACAATTCAAATGATCCAGATCTGATTATTGAACCATGTGTTAAAGAACCAAATATTACGAGAACGAAAGGAAGTGGTCGTGGTGGTAGACCCAAGGGCGTTGGCAATCGTATTAGATCAGAATCTGAGATGAGACGAAATAGAGGTCGACAATGCAAATCTTGCCTCAAATACAATGTCGGACACGATTTCAGAAATTGTCCTAATAACAAATCGGCGATACCTGGTAAGTTATTAACATTCTTTATTGATTAATTTTTGGTTTCAGTTCATTAATCCTTTTTCTCACTTATGAAGGCAATGACGGACCGACATCAGTATAAATTGATGAAATACCTTTTATGTAAGATTATATATTTTTTCCTTTTCATGTAAGATTTATACCTTACATATAAATCACTTAAATGTTGCTTATTATATTCCTATTAATATCCTTTTTTTTGTAGGTTTGCATTTTACGGAAAGTTTTTCGTCGTCATTCGAGCTTGCTCGTTTATCTAATTTCAGTCTTTGTTTCTTATATTATCTGTAATTTTTGTTGCTAGTTATACTTTGTTCAGTTATTATAGAATTCAAATACTGTGTACTTTTTATTGTTGAAGTTCAGAAGTTTGCTGTTGTGAACTCCTAACATACAAGAATACATGTCAGTGTTTTTTGTGATGTGAATGTTTAACGCACAACATGAGCTTTCAGTCTTATAAGTTCAGTCTCTTTTTTTGGATATATGTGTCATTCCTTTTAATACTTCTTTAATGATTCGGTTTTTGGAATATGTAACGTATACTAAGTCCTTATTGTACAAGATCTAGGTAATATGAATTCTTATTGTATATTATCTATTATAGTACTTTTATTTTAAAGTCGAGCTATACAATTTACATACAGTTATACTCAAAAAATTACATTTCTGTGTAATGATTTACATATTTATTCAATATTTTACATTTCCTTATCATATTTTACATCAAAAAGTAAGTGTTTCATTTTAAAGAAGAAGTTTAAATCAGAAAGTGTACTGACAAACATCATTTAATCATTGGAATGTGAATCATTAACGTACAAGAAGATTTGCGACCATTAAAAACACACTTGTAACCAGAAAGTCTACATTCATTTTCGACCATTAAAATACATACTTTGTCTGCCTGTCAAACATGTAAATATTCAGTACAACATGTAACCAGAAATTCAATGCATATAACTATAACATAGGATAATCATGAAATTCAAATTAAGTGCTTCGTTTTAAAGAAGAAGGTTGAAACACTATATATATAGGGCCCTTCCAATGAGGTGCACCTTTCTTGGGTGCATGGAAAGCCCATCACGAGATCTGTTAGATCTCGATCTAGTGGTTCTTCATCCAAAAGGGCATTTTAGTCCATACATTTTCGTTTTAAATTTGAATTTAATTTTGAATTTGAAATTTATTTCATCCTTGTATTTTTCCATTTTTAGCGCGTCTAATTTGGTATTTTTTGTTGCCTTTTAGTTAATGAAGTTGAGCTAACGTGGTAGCATTTTCGCGCAATGCAAAATAGCAGATCTTTTTGTAAAATACCCATTGATATTGTAGAACTGTGTCATGCATTGTAAAATAAAATCACAATTAGTAACAGTTATATTATTATAATTATAATTTTGATAACACTATTATAAAAGTTCATGCATGTTTTGTAAAATCTGCATGAAGATTGTAAATCCACACCCACAATATGTGCGTTTTTTCCCAAAAATATACGGTACTTTCGTGCCCTACAGAATGCCAAGTATCTTTGTAAAATACGAATCCGCATTGTAAATTTGCATCCTGTATTGTAAAATAAGATCACATTTAGTAATACAATTATTGTTGTAATTGTAAATTTGGTAATGTCTTTGTAAAAAAAGATCTCATATATGTAGGAAATGTCTTTGTATTTGTAAATTCTGATCTGAGATTGTAAAATCCCTCCCTCAAACATATATCTGAGTCTCATAAATAGTTTTTGCCATATCACGGAATATAAATAAATGTAAAAAAACAGACTAAAATTTGTAAAAAAATGATATGATATTGTAAAATATGATATGAGATTGTAAAAAATACTTGAGATTGCAAAAAAGTATCTCTGGTTGTAAAAAATTGGGCACGCCCTCCATCTCCAGCATCCTTACTCTATCCGCACCTCCTCCGCCCTTCTCCTCCATGACCCACATCCTCCATGCACGTCCTTCTCCACCCACACACCTCCATTCACGCTCTCCTTCAACCTTTTCATCCATGATCCACCTCCTCCACGCGTAGCCAACACCCTCACACGACACCACCTTTATTACATACAAGAAAACAACCTTGGAGAATGCCATCACCGACCACCGTAAGCAGCGCGTTGCATCCACCGTCTTGCACGCCATCACCGACGAGCAGCAACCTCCTCCCCTCATGCCACCGTCGAGAGAGAGAGAGATGGAGGAGAGGAACCTCGTGCGAATCGAGATCGAGATCGGGAGAGACGGTGTGAGAGAGAGAGGAAGAGATAGAGGAAAGAGGAGATAATTGTGAAGATATTTGTTGCATTCTAAATTTAGAATATGTTAAAATGACCACAATGGGTTTTTCAACATTAAAAATATATTAATAACGAGCTCTTAATGACAACCATTGGATTAATTGCTTATGATTAGGATGATGTGCTTTCCATGCACCCAGGAAAGGTGCACCTCATTGGAAATATTTCCTATATATACATACATATATATATATATAGAGAGAGAGAGAGAGCCCTTCCAATGAGGTGCACCTTTCCTGGGGGCATGGAAAGCCCATCACGAGATCCGTTAGATCTCGATCTAGTGGTTCTTCATCCAAAAGGGTATTTTAGTTCATACATTTTCGTTTTAAATTTGAATTTAATTTTGAATTTGAAATTTATTTCGTCCTTGTATTTTTCCATTTTAGCACGTCTGATTTGGTATTTTTTGTTGCCTTTTAGTTAATGAAGTTTCGCCAATGTGGTAGTATTTTCGTGCAATGCAGAATAACAGATCTCTTTGTAAAATTCCCCTTGATATTGTAGAACTGTATCCTACATTGTAAAATAAAATCACAATTAGTAATAGTTATATTATTATAATTGTAATTTTGATAACACTATTGTAAAAGTTCATGCACATTTTGTAAAATCTATATGAAGATTGTAAATGCACACCCACAATCATGTGTGTTTTTCACAAAAATATATGGTACTTTCGCGCCCTGCAGGCCAAGCATCTTTGTAAAATTCGAATCCATATTGTAAATTTGTATCATGCATTGTAGAATAAGATCACAGTTAGTAATACAATTATTGTTGTAATTGTACATTTGGTAATGTCTTTGTAAAAAACAGTCTCATATATTTAGGAAATGTCTTCGTATTTGTAAATTCTGGTCTGAGATTGTAAAATCCCCCTCTCGAACGTTTACTGAGTCTGAATTCGAATTTGAATCGTATTTTCGAGATAAATCCGAGTCCGAGTTCAACATGACTCGTTCAACTCGGTAGATACTCCAATATCACGGAATTTAAATAGTTTTTGTCATATAACAAAATTTAAATAAATGTAAAAAAACAGTCTGAAATTTGTAAAAAAATGATATGAGATTGTAAAATACGATATGAGATTGTAAAACAATACTCGAGATTGCAAAAAAGGATCTCTGATTGTAAAAAGTTGGGCACGCCCTCCATCTCCAGCATCCTTACTCTACCCGCACCTACTCCGCCCTTCTCCTCCACGACCCACCTCCTCCATGCACGTTCTCCTCTGCCACACACCTCCATTCACGCTCTCCTTCAACCTTCTCCTCCACAATCCACCTCCTCCACGCGTAGCCATCACCCCCACACGACGCCGCCTTTATTACATACAAGAAAATAACCTTGGAGAAAACCATCACCGGCCACCGTAGAGCAGCGCGTTGCATCCACCGTCTTACACGTCATCACCGATGAGCATCAACCTCCTCCCCTCATGCCGTCGTCGAGAGAGAGAGAAATGGAGGAGAGGAACCTCGTGCGGCAATCAAAATCGAGAGAGACGGAGGGAGAGAGAGAGAGAGGAAGAGAGAGATGAGATAATTGTGGAGATATTTGTTGCATTCTAAATTTAGAATATGTTAAAATGATCATAATGAGATTTTCAACATTAAAAATATATTAATAACGAGCTATTAAAGACAACCATCGGATTGATTACATATGGTTAGGATGATGGGCTTTCCATGCACCCGGGAAAGGTGCACCTCATTAGAAATATTTCATATATATATATATATATATATATATATATATATATATATGAGGATAGGGAGTATGTACCCAGGTGCATGTAATTCTACATGCACCCGGGCCAATAACTCCCACATTTTTTATTTTTTCGAAAAATACCGCCATGTATATTCATCTATATATCCCTCCTATATGTCATTCCAATTTCATCAGAAACAGAGACCCCTACGTCCTCCATCCAGAACAGGTCGATTACAGCAATTTAAGACCGTTAAAATAATGTGTTCAAGATGGAGGACGTAGGTGTCTCTGTTTCTGACGAAATTGGAATGACATATAGAAGGGATATATAGATGAATATACATGACGGTATTTTTCGGAAAAGTAAAAAAATATGGGAGTAATAGACCCGGTACATGCACCTAGGTGCATACTCCCTATCCTCTCTCTCTCTCTATATATATATGGAAATAGAATACTCGATCCATATCCAATCTGTTTTCATCCATAATTGACTGACAAAAGAAAAGTTGTACAATCGTATCAAAGAAAACATCATCAATTTTCGTAAAAAAACTTCTCTCTTTTTCTTCCAAAATAATCATTTTTTATCATTTAATCACCTTCTATTTCCATACATCCGTCGGCTTCTATAATTCCATTAAATATTATCCAAAAAGTAGACAAATTCGCTCTAATTTTTCTTTAAAATTGTGCCGAGACTGACAGAAGTGAAATACATAACTCGTTACAACTTCAATTCTGCTGTTATTTCCGAAAAAAAATTGAAAAAAATATAAAATCGCTCATGTCCCAACAGGGAAAACCATTGGTTTCAACTTCGATTCTGCTCAGTTGTTGAGAAAAACGGCGAATACTTTCAGATTAAGGACAGTCCCACCTTAATCAGTTTTCCATGGTAATTAACCAGAGATTTGTTTAGTGGTAGCACTAATCCGTTGCATGTGAACCATGCAATGATGGTGTCCATATATGTCTTTTTGATGCAAGTGGATTCCCATTCAATCATCATCAAAATCTGAAGCAGATCATAAACTTTCTGCTTTCGGCTCCTAATGGCGCAGCAATCACACATTATAAACTAATAGGTCAGCACAATATCATTGTCACGCTTTATGGATGTCCGGATCTTGGGGTATGAATCGTATGATCTACTGCTGCAGATATATATTAATTTTCATCAAGAAAAGCTGACGATGACGTTTACAGGGATGGAATAGAAACCACTTCATCAAGATCGTGATGAAGTTCGACGATCTTCCCATATCGTATGCCCTTTCCGCTATTAGTTTACTGTTCATGGCTGCAATATAAAACTAAAGGTTGGACAGCAGAAGTCCTCTCAGTATCCCTTCTTTCTAATCGAGATAACATCATTTTTTGTCGCATGTATTTGTCAATGCAGTTATACAAGAATGTTGGTCAATTTTATCTTATTTTTTTTATCGCTCACCTTTCCGTTTTCTTCTCTCTTCCAGCTGAAGTTGTTTTTATATTTAATGTATCAGTGAACTTCTAAAAGTAACAACGTAGTTTCTAATGTCTTGCTTTGGTCGCAATGTAATCTTTTACTAACAATCTTGTGACGACCTTTAAGATTCTTGCTCGGAGGATGAAAATACCCCTTGTGTAGTAAATTCAAAATCCACAAAATCAACTGGCCACCGCACATGACCCCACATTCAGATTCCATGCATAGGCATGCTCCTGGTGATTGGATGTGCGCAAGGGGCCACCGACGGAGGGGCTTGACCAGCTCTGCGACGTCAACTGATGGAGGGGAGGATTAATTCGGGTCGTTTCCCGAAATGGGGAGGGGATAAAAAAATTTTACCGAAACGGGGACGGACCAAAAATATTTCCCGTGGTTTCCCGTCCCATGACAAACCGTTTGCCGCACTATGTGGACGGAGAGGAGGATGGCTGGGATACCAGATTTTCATCGCGGACGCAAATTTGAGCTGTCCATGTGGTGCGGTAAATTGTTTGCCGCTTCTTATTCCGCGCACGGCAAACCATTTGCCGTTATATCCCCATTGTGGGAAAAGTTTTGGAACCATCCCCATTCCGGGGATTATTTTTATGAGGGGACCCCATTTTGGGGATTACCTGGATTAAATTCACTCTCAAAGTGGGATACGGAGAGAATAATATTCATATACCGGTCCCTCGACGAGTTGTGGTCATTCACAAAATCCTCCCTTGGTAGGGTGCACATATCACCAGTTTGGATCACACTCAATCCCCATGTTGAACAAAAAACTCACCAACCGGCGGGGGGGGGGGGGGGGGGGGGGTCGAATGCCCACAGCTCTAATCCAATACCCCGATTCTAGCATGAATCGAGAGATCGCATTCTCGCTCACAATTCGAGTTCGTGTATCAGCCACTTTCAGATTCTCAGACGCAAATCCCTAGCAAAAGGTAATCTTCGGCATTGTGGATTAGATACTGCGAGAGATGCGGACTACGGTGAATGAGCGCGGTATCTATCCCATCTTCCTGATGATCTCCTTGAATTTGTGTTCCTCAACAGCGTATCGAGCAGGTCCAGACCTCTACATATCATGTCTTGATCTTCTTTGTGTCAAGGAAATACGCAAACCGGATGCGATGAGCATGGCTATATGCATTTATCTTGAACACAAAGTTGCTGATGTTGCGGAAGTAGAAGCTGTAGTGCTGGTCAGAGAACCGCCAGTATGTTCTCGGTTTTTCGGAAATGCACATACTGTGTCCTCCCGTCTCGGTATCGATTCACCAAAGCCCACCAGCAGTTGCGATCCAAGAGGAACTCGAACAAGTAGAGGTACTTCTGCGGACAGAGATGTAGCTTCTCTGGCATGTCAACGCACAGATCGAAGGTGTGATCCCCGTCTCCCAACGATAAAACTCGCTGACTCAACCCTCGGTTGCAGCCTGCACGCTCGTCCACTCCTCCAGATGAGGAAGCACTGCTCTCCTTCGGTCGCATCCCTCGTCGCACCTTTTGGTCGAGCCCCTCCGCCGGCGGGCCCTCTCGCACACCCAATCGCTGTGAGCAATTAGGTCTAAAACCGAGAATGTCGGGGAGGATCGTCTGCTGCAAGAGGGAATGAAGCCGACTCTGCTATCGAACGGTTCACACGATTTTACACTTTTTGTGGGCTCGTATCATGTAAAATCGTGTGAACCGCTCGATCAATATCGAGCGGCTCTCCCGTCTACAGCAGGGACATCACACCGCAGAGGATCCGTGCCCCACATGTCAGGGATAACAAGGCCGATTTGGGGATTTTGGATTTACTTAACCAAGGGTATATTCGTCCTTCAAGTAAAAAACTTGACAGCGGGCATTCGGTCCCGTTAGTAAAAGACCACATTATGACCAAAATAAAACATAGGGTAACATATTGTTGCTTTTAAAAGTTTAAGGATGATATTGAAATTAGGTGTATAATTCAGGGACTTTGTGTGATGTACTCTAGATATTATCAGTCATCTATTGGCACTAACCTCTTTGGGGGTGGAAATTTGCATCTAAGGTTGAGCTTCATTTTCATTATTTGCATTAACTTAATTTTGATATTTACTCATTATCTTATCAAATAGCTAATCACCCATGATTGCTCTTCACTAAATCTTCGTGCATGATGATGGATCGGTAGGGATAAGGATCTCACCTAATATATAGCTAAGCTTGTCTGAAATGAAATTAAATTTTTTACATATTACGACATTGCCGTAGGTTGAGATCATCATTTTTCACTTGCACTATAGAAGGAAATCCTGTGGATTTTTTGAAAATTAACCGATTTTAAACTTAGCTTCGACATCATTCGGTATGTTATCATTTCATGTATAAAACTTCCTCTAACTGATTTAAACTTAAACATCATATTCTTCGTCGCTTTACCTATAAGATAATGTACAAGAAAACTCCTCATCTAACTCCTGCATATTTGAACCATATATTCACATGCCTTTTCTCACATCAAACTTTTTAACCATGAGTAAAATGTCAACATAAATTACAAGTAAATCCTAATCTAAATTAGACCCTCATTAGAATAGCTATTTTTTAATTAAAACAAAAAACTTAAATAGGATCCACAAAAAATCAATCCAAATCTAGAGAATAGACATCACGAAAACCTAGAAAAATAGTAACGAAAGACATTAATGAAATCAACAAGTAGAGCGCAACTATCACTTGTCCAACAACGTCTCCATATCCCATCTCAAAAACACAGTAATATTTGACTTGGTGTAGTTTTGAGTTGTTGTGATTTAATGTTAGAAAATACAAACCTTCAACTAAAATTAAATAACCAAGGACCACACGAACACAAAATTTAAAGATTGAGTACCACATTGTTACTTTTCAAAGTTCATGTATGACATTGATATCAGATGTATAGTTTATGGAATTTTTTATAATTTAATCTAAATTATATTTTTGTACCAACATTTGAACTCATTACTACTCTAATTTCTTCCCCCAACTGAAGAAGCTCTATTCCTCTCCTCTCTTCATCGGAGTATACAAGGAGGAGAGAACTCCTGGGTCATAGGAACACCTTGGAAAGCTCAATGCTTAAGTAAAGACTCGTAAATTTTATTTGATTTATTATTATTGATTAATTACTAAGACATTCATGATGGTGATCATGGTAGGCTAGACTTAATCGGTTCAAGTTAACAGTCTCTTGAGTGTTTTAAAGAGATAGGATAGATCAAACTTTGATTGGCTCGCATCGAGGATCCCTTGAAGACCGTTTTGGTACCAATTGGTTTTGTTGGTGGATCTAGCCCTTGGAGATAATATCAATTGGTAGACAAACAGGGTGGACTAGGTGCACATCATAGTTGGATTCAACTAGGACAAACGTTCATGAATCCAGACATGGAGTTGGTTGATAAAAGATTTCTTTACGATTTTTTATTGTGTAAAATAAGGTGTCTTTCTAGTAACGTGAAGTCTCTTTTCAAAATAATTTCTTTTCATGTTTTTTATTTACTTATGTTTATTTGCAAGGTCGACACAGGGAGACAACTGTTTTAATTAGGATGTCAAATAAAAAATGTGGGTATTCTTTTTATCTTTTTATTTGATTTTTAATTTCTCTTTTGTTTATATTATTCTGTAGTTCATTTCCTCATTATTTGATTCTTTTGACCTTTTTCAATATTTTTAAGGTTTGAAAGTGCATATTTAATATCTTTTAATGATATTTAGTGTAATAATAGTACTATATAAATGCTTGTAATATTACTTCTCATAATATTTTATTGAGATTCGAATATTATACGAACATTTTAAATCTATTTAGATTTTTGTAGATTTTTGAATTTTCTAGAATAGGGAAATGATGACAATTTAGAAAATCAAATTTAGTCTTTATTAATAGTGCTATACATATTTTTTGTTAGAATTTTTATGCTTATTGAAATTTTAGGAATGTTTAATCTTTTAAGAGAACTAATTAATAAAGTTTGAAAAATTGATATGTATGGAAACCCTTTTAGTCCAATACTGGTGTACCCTAGGTAGCTACTAATGTGAACTTCTTTGAACCTATAACCCATGAGGATTAATTTCTCCAATATAAAACTTATATAATCTAACATCATCTAGAAATAAATGAAAAATACTAAAATAAAATAAAAAAACCAATGAAATTGAGTTATTTAGTACAAACCCAACAAAAAATATGGAATGAAAATAATGGAAAAATAAATGCAAAAATAATGTGCAAAGGTAAAAGGACTAAAATGAAATATAAGTCTTCAAAATCTATTACAATAGGTCAGGTAGGATCTATTTGCAACTATTAAAACTCGGTTATCAGCTATATGTGGACCCCCTTTTGCAAGGGTCATTTGACAATTTTGACTTTTGAAAAAATATGTCCAAAAAATCTTAATAGTTAACAACTGGCTAACTCCTCTATTGTCTTCTTTACCAGTTGCATTCCACTTCTTAAACGACACTCCTGCTTACAAAAACTTTACGACTCTCTAAGGGCTCGTTCATTAGTAGGATAAGGGATACATTATAAGGATGGATTAAGTTGTTGTATCCCTCAATTCTATTTGTTTGCAAGAATAGGATTTGTGGGATAGGGAGGGATAAATACCAGTTATTTGCTGTTGCTCATTTGGTTGGATAAGAAGGAACACAGGATAGGAGTTAGTTATATTCGATAAAGTTGTTGGATAAGCGATGGTTATTTGTATCTTTATGGCGCCATATCCACATATTGACTCCAGAATTCAAAAATTGACCATCTTCGTAAAGATAGAAATTTTCTATCCCTAAAAAAACAAGTCAATGGTCACTACAAGGCTCCAATGTAAGCTTTTAATGTTTTGGTCGAATCAAATTGATGTCAGCTACTCTATAATGGATACAAGATGATTCAAGAGAAGCTCGTTAGCTTTTGAGGTAAGGGTCAATGATAAATAATCTACCGAGAATAGTGGTCATGGACCCATGCCTCTCCCAAGTAAATCATCAGGGTCTAAGTAGGAACTACTCAGTAATCTATAATCCATAATCAGTAATAAATGATGTTAAATCAAAAATCGATGTAAATTAAAAATAAATAATTTATTAGTCTACATATTTATATAGGTTAAATTTGCTAATAAATTAAGAGATATAATATAGATACCATTGAAATAGGTACTTTAAACTATATTTTATTATATATAGTCTTTAATTTATATATATATTATAACTTATTTTTATAAATTTATAAATTTATATATATAAATTAAGACATCTCATCTTATATACAGTCTTTAATTCATTTCTATATTAATTTATTATATTATACATATTATAACTTATTTTTATAAATTTAATTCATATTAATTTTAGGGTAATTTACATATCGGGTTCTCATCTATTGACCTCATCCAATCTGGGTCCCGATTTTTTATTTGTGACAAATAGGATCCCGTCTCCATTTAGAACACGACTATGGACTTTGCTGTTTGGAAATTTGACCAAAATACACTTCAAATTGGAACCCTACCTCTCCCCTTTGAAACCCATGTTTCCACCGGACCTCGCATTCTTCAAATCTCTGGCCGCGTGGATCCTGCCTCCGACGAGCACCTTTTTCGTGACCTCCCCTCCTGTGGCCTGCAAGATCCCTCCTCCGATGTACTGTAGTAGCACGATCCGACAAAGCTTCCCTCCTGCAGCCAACAAGTCGAGGCCAGATCTGTGTGAGGCGAGCCCTTTTCATTCTATGTGTAGAACACATCTCATCCAGGTACCTCCTCTTTTTTTACTTCTTTTTATGGTCTCTTCTTCATAACCCCTTCATATTTCTCGTCTGTAAGAACCATGTCTCTTTTCCTCTTTCCTTACCCTCTATCTTTATTTTTGTTTCTAATTTCATTCTTTGACCTTATTTTTCGATCTTCTGTTTTTAGTGAATTGGTTTTGACCCATGAGACTTCAAGTTGTTCCTATTTGGCGGGTTACTGTTTGAATTTGGATTCATATCTATCGCATGCACACATATGATTTTGTACACAAGTTGTTGTCCAATCGTTGGAAGAATAGGAAATCGCATTGCTATATGTTTAATGGCGTTTAGAATCTATGAGGAGAACGATTCTTTGTTCTAATTTGATAGTTGATATTTCAAATTCTCGAGCCTAATGGGTCGATTGTACTTAGAGTTTTGCGAGTAAACAGAAATTACAAACCTTTATCACTAGTTTCAAGTCCAGTTTACTTTTTTAGATAACAACATCTGAAGGATATAATTTTTCCATTTCATGCTACTTGATATTGTGTTCTTGTTGCTATTCTTGCATGATATGAAGATGGGTGCATCATCTGCGTCAGTATACGGAACATCGAGCATCATCTTGGACAGCCGCTTGCATAAGCTAAGGACTGGAGTTAATCACGTCCTTGCTAACCAAAAGCTTCGTTGAACACAACCCAGATCCTGCAGGAACCAAACAGCATCATCTTTGCTGAGATCAACAACGGAAATCTTCTGCGGCCCTGGAGAAAGGCGACCCGTGAACTTCGAGCAACACGCATCCCGATGCATCTTCAACCCGACAGCATCCATCATCGATCTCCTGGAGATACCCACCTTGTCAAGAATTAAAGAACAACGAAGAGTAGCTGAACACGATCTTAAAGCCGGACGAGCTAAGGATGAAGGAGTCCTCCTCTACCCCCGCAGCACCAGCATCCGCGAGCTGCTGTACATGCCGCTGGTCGAGTGGGAACATGGGTTTTGAATGAGATGGGTGGGATTCCAATTTGAAGGCTCAAATTCCCCATACCTCAATTGTGGTGCTCTACGTGCTGTGGTCACGTGAGCCGCTCGATCGTGATCGAGTGATTCACACGATTTTACACGGTACGAGCACATAAAAAAGTGTAAAATCGTGTGAACCGCATGCTCACAAAAAGTTTAAATTCATACGAACCACTCGATCAAGATAAAGCCGTGCACACGCCTCCACTGCCATGTTACAAACGGAGGCGGGATCCTATTTATTACAAATAAAATATTGAGTTCCAGATTGCGATCGGTCCATCATCAGGGACTCGATAATATAAATATACCCTTAATTTTATTTCATTTGATGTTTCTTTAATTTACACAGGAGATATCATTAATATATTGACCAAAAATTAATACGGATTAAAAATAATGAAAAAAAGATAAAAATAAAATCTGTACAATTATTTGAAGTTCATAACTAATTATACATCTTTATAATATGGTAATCAAACTCAAATTCTGACATATAACTTCGTCTCAAGACTTCAATTTTGAGCAGTTCATTCTGAGATTGAATGAAGATATCAATACGTTAATCCTAACCTATTTAAAACTAGGGTTCGCTACAAACAAATGGGTTTTTAGGGATGGTTAAAAAAGGACCGTCTCTTTAGAAACCGTAGGGAACGGTTGTGCTATGATCGTCGTTATCCCCACACACACGGGACGTTTGCATGCCATCGTCCCCTATTCAAGGATTGGAGGGGATGATCATTCTTGTGACCGTTCGGTAGATCTATGTAAGAAGGGACGTTTGCTGACAATGTCCCCTATTCTAGTCCATAAGGGCCGTAGGGATGAAAATGGTCGGATACGGATACGGATATAGGTATAATCATATCCTTATCCATTTTAAAACACGAATACGAATGCAGATACGAATATTGACGGACGTGAAAAATATTTTACCATATCCTTAAGAACGAATACGAATCAGATACGAATAATAACAAAAATTTTTAATAGATTAACTAACATATACATGTTTAGGATAATTTACACATAAAATCGTTACACCAGATATAGTAATTTCATATCAACTATATCAACAATGGTTAATGCAATCATAAAATGTTGTTACACACAGTTATAAATAAATCGATTACTATACTTACGTACAAAAACAAATATAGAAATACGAATGCGAATATTAGCAAATGTCAAAGTGATATCCATATCCGCATCCATTTTAATATAAATACGAATACATATACGTATGTCAAAAAATATATAAAACGAATACGATAGCGGATCGGATACGAATATATTCTCATTCGTTTTCATCCCTAATAAGGGGACGGTTATACTTGTTCCCGTCCCCTATGTCAATATTAGAAGGGACAGACGGTGTAGCCACCCCTTATTACTACTAGTAAGAGACTGCCTCTTATGACCATCTCTTGCTCAGATGACCGAGGACATCCATAACCGACTCCTTTGCTTCTATACGCTCGTCGTTGATGGCTGATGACACGAAAATCGAGCGAGCGAGGTAGATCAGGTATATCTCAGGCGGTCGTTGCGACCTCAATTGCTCGTGTGTCAATCGAGAAAAAGAGACCACCAAAAGCGATTAAAATCAATCAAAATCAAGTAGCGGTCTTGCTATTATTTTAACCTGGTATAGCGACCACGGTCGTTCACAAGGAGCACAAGATGGCCTCGCGGCCTACGAAGTAGTCTAAAAAAGAATAAAACTAAAAGAAATGTGTTTTTGGTGGATTTTTAGGCTTTTTATATTATTTTGGATTTTTAAATAATTAAGAAATTAAGAAAACAAGTGAATAAGTCAAATTCAAACAATTATTTAATGCATAAAAAATCAATCAAAAATTCAAATAAAAATGTTTTTGTGTATTTTATAATTTTTACTATTTTTAGTGAATTTTTGGTATTTTCCTGATTTGTATTTAATTTTCTAAAAATAAAACAATGCAAGAAATTGAAGGTACTGTCCAGCCGAGCTTGAGGGACTTAGATAAAATATCTAAAAGTCCCCAATAAGCCTGGAGGTAATTTCCTGTAAAGAGAAAGAAACAAGGAAAATTTATGCACCTTAATTATTATTTTTGTTTTTAGATTAATTATTAGAATTTTTATGAGTTTTTAGGTGTTTTTCGATTTTTAAGAGTTTTATATAATGAAAAATGACCAAAATTAATCAGAAAAACAAACAAGCCAAACTAAACAGTAGCTAATTTTTTTATAATTTTTGAATGAGTTTTAGTATTTTTTGTAAATTTTTAAATCAGACAGTAAAGAATAAGGCTGTTTTTGAATTTTTAAAAATAGCAAATAAAACCAAAAATGTCCCCAAAAATTCTAGAAAATATTACAACATGGCAGGAGCCATGTATCCAATTTTCATTGAATTCGGAGTAAACTTGCTATTTTATTAAGATTAAAAATCAAGCCACAGTGCACAGGGACCTATCTGCAATTAAAGTAAAACCCTGGGCCCCCTGGAGAACAAGGCAAGAAAATCCGGGGCCAAAAGTGCAAAATGCCCCCGGGCCACTAATGAATCCACATTTCATCATCTTTATTCTATCATTTTGACCTCAAAAACCCTGGCAAATGCCCATAAATAGCCTTAATTCTTGCATTTTAGCATTCATGCACATAGGTGTAAATAGTGTATAAAATGTGGTTTTTAAAAGCCAAAATTATAGAATAAATAAAAGAAAAGAAAAGGAATAAAATATTGTAAATATTTTATAACCCGAAACCCCGAGACCTAGGCATCTTGATGAATAGGTCGACCAGGAATAAAGTAGGGGGAGATAAGGGCCAAATACCTATATTTATTAATTCATTCTTTATTCATTCTGGGACCTATTTTTGGTTCCACTTTTTATACATCAAATAAAGAAACTTTGTACATGAAAGTTGTAGATAATTAAATAAAGAAAAATACAAATTTGATTTCACAGAAAAATAATGCACAGATAAAAAGTTATGGTCTGAATAAAAATCCAGAGTCCCAACTTCCCAGACCCGTATCTCACAGCTGGCAACTCCAAATGCAGCAAACTCACCTTTAATTGTATATAGAATAAAATAATCTATTTAATGGCGGTGGTTTCGCATTTGGTGGAGCTACGGTTTGAAAGTTGAGTTTTGGACCCACCTTGTATAAGTTTACAGAATAAAATATTCAATTTATTAATTATTCATTATTTTTATATTTTTATATTTTTAAAATGTTGTAGATACTACTTAAAATAATTATGTACATTAAAATTAGAATAAAAATGCAAAGAAAATACAAAATAAAAATCAACAAGTATAGATCATACAGGTATAGTACCTATATTCATACCTATACAATTTATACTTATATTTTATTTTTTATACCAAACATTTCAGAAAAATAAAATAAAAATATATTTGTGTATATAAAAGTATATTATAATTTTAGAAAATAATATATAGAAATAATAAAATTAAAATACACAAAATAAAAATAAAAGAACAAAATATGTAGATATTATACCTATATAGGCCAAAATAAGTAACTTCTAAAGTACATCTCATAAAATTAATTAAAATTCATAATAAAATACTTCATAAATTAATAAACAATTTTATTTTTTTACCAAAATTAAATTCGTCCATTTACTATTTTATTTCGATTTTAGAAATCATTTTTTGAGTATTTTTCCTGGTTGGTCCACGTGGACCAACCAGGTTGGTCTGATAGTTGACCTAGGTCAACTGTCTGACCTTCTCCTCCAGACTTATCAGAGTCTATTTTGTCTCTTCTTCTCGCATTTCTCTAGGGCTGACCTTGCATCGATTCGTGACGATGCCTTCTGCATTTTTGCTCCTCGATCAATGGTGATTCACGCCCTAGTGAAATCTGGGGCTGAAGACCACTGATCGAGGCGTTTCGAGCCTCGTCTTCCACGCCGCCCGTCAACCCTACAAAAGAGCACCTTGGACTTCGATTCAAATCTAATCCTTCTTCCGCCATTTTCAATCGAAAACCCCTACCTTTTCGTGCTCCTAGTGACAGTGGGAGTCGAATCGACCCAGGGTTCGAGTTCTTTGGTGTAGAATCGAAGTGATTCGACCCCTCACCGGAGCTCCGCCGCGCCTCGCAGCCCGTCGTCTCTGGTGAGTTTCCTTCCCTTTTCTTTTCGTTTTCTTGTAGCCTTAGCGTAGAGTAGCCTAGCCTAGCAGCAGTTTTCGTTGTCTTCGCGTGAGTCGCCGTGAATCTGCGGTCGAAGCTACGGCGGAGCTGAGCTCCGCCTCTCATTTCCGGCCACTCCAGTCTTCTACCGCCGCCAAGACCACCTCCTTTATCTTCACCTTCACTCAGTCATCACGTAGCACCCCTCCATTCACCTCGATCTCGCTCAGATCGAGTCGACCGAGCTTCCTTCTCCGCCGTTCGCCGGAGCTCATCGCTCGACCCACTCTCCGCCTCCATCGGATCACCCGAGACCACCATTTTGCTCGCCTGGTTTTTGCGCACTTAACCCTGCAGGTCCGAGCCCCAGAGAAGGCTCCATCGACCCTCACAGACTCCAGGCCCATCCGCCAAGGTCGCCTTCGCCGTCCGAGAAACCCTCGCCGCCTCTGCTTCACCGGAGGCCACCAGCTGACGCGGAAGGGCCCCAGGATCCTTTCGCCCTTGATCCGGGGGCCGGAGCGGCCGTGTGTCGGCCACAATCGCTGATCGAAGCTCGTCGGGGAGGTGTTCTTCGTGAACCTCCCCCTGCCGTTGGATCAGAGGCCATCTCCAGACGCCACGTACGCCGTCCGATTGCTCAGCGTCCCCAGCTGTCCGATCGTCCTTCGAAGATCTGATCTCAGCCATCCAGACGAAGGGGTACGCACCGTCAGATGCGCGCCACGTGGATTAGTGGAACGCCATCGGCCGCACGATCAAGCCCGCGGGTATTTTGCATCTTCAACCCATGACTTTTTGTATTTACTTTTTAGTCTAAAAACTTTTGTCTGAAGTTTAAAAAGTTTTGTAATATTTGCACTCAGGCCCTCACAGTTTCACTATTTGCACTTTAGTCCACGCCATGTCACCTCACGTGACTGGGGCGCGTGACTTTTGGGTATTTTGCATATTTGGCCCTGAACTTTTAGTTATTTGCAATTACATCCCTGTGCGTAGTTAATTAAATATCTTTTTGTAGAAATTATATGTATGCCCAGCCGGTTTTCATTAATTACAATTATGCCCCTGTGAATGATATATCACGTGTTCGGTGCGTGCCTTTTTGGTGAAATTTGCATCTGAGCCCCTGGATGTTTCTATAATTACATTTATACCCCTGCCAGGCTTAGGATTTTGGTATGCTTGATCTATTTATTTCATGCCTCATTTAATTGCCAAAAATTCTCAAAAAATAGGTTTAAGCTCCTGTTTGCTTCTAATTTCACGCCATATTTTTAATTTTTAATTTTGTTGTATTTTTATATTTATTAAAAATCAAAAACATGTTGTTTCAGCACTGTCTAGCTTAGAAAATACGAAAAAAATATTAAAAGGTCTTAAAAAATTCCAAAAATATTTTCTGTTGTGTGTTTTGACCTACTTTATTTTCAGACCAAAAATCACTAAAAATCTCAAAAGAAAAACCTTAAAAATTCAAAAAGACATAAAAACTTCAAAAAAATATATAAAATCAAAGAAAACTCAGAAAAATCTAAACTCAACTCCTGTTTGTTCCAGTTTTATTGACTTTATTTGAAAAATAGTTTGGAAAATGTTTGTGACTGTTTCTTATTTTTAATTTGCATTTTACTCCCAGCCAGTGCCTATTTCCCTGTTTTCTTTCATTTCAGCATTTTAAAATACCAAAAACACTTTGAAAAATACCCAAAAATCACAAAAACAGTAAAAAATCCTAAAAATATCAAAAACATTTTATTTCCGAATTTTTGATTATTTTTGCATATTTCTATAAATACTTGATCTTTCCTTTTATTACATTATTTTTATTTTCCAATATAAAAAAAGAAAAAATATAAAATATAAATTATAAAAATTAGAAAATTAAAAAAATCAAAAGACAAAAATTAAAAATTAAAGATTAAATAAAAAATAAAAAATTAAAAACCCACAAAAAAAATATTTAGATTGGCCAAGTGGTTAATTAGAGCTAGGTTTGGATCTTTATCTAAGCTCTACACCCTTGCTTCTTGAGTTCGACCCCTACTTGCTTGCCATTGTACATTTTTAGTAGGGTATAATAAATTTTAATCCTTTCTTTTCATTCCTTGATTGATTGTGTGGGTTAATTGTTGAAGAACGAAGAGGCTTGAGTAGTCGCATCAGCGACAGTGAGTCTGACTTGTCAGACCACTATATTGTGGCTCTCTCATTTTCGCTTTTCAAATGGCGCCATTGCCAGGGAGCATCGGCTTGTAGAGTACCTTTGGGTCTTTTATTTACTTAGCCATTTTTTATTATTTGTCTCTTGTGCATCATTTGTTTTGAACTGTCTGACATCTCTTTTGTTTTCTTGCGAGGGACCGCTGACCGAGGAGGATCGCCTAGGGGATCCTGTGCAGCCTTGGGAGGAGGAGCCGTCTATTCTACCCTAGCCGGCAGGAGAGAGCAGGAGAGCTAGAGAGAGAGAGAGTTGCTTTTATTTTTGTGAGAGAGAGATTTGATTAATTGTAATAATACAGGACTTGGACACTTGAACACTTCGGGCCTAATTTCCGGGTGTTTGTTCACCCGGGGGCTCACCGCGGCTTTCTTGTGTTTTATCGACTGTCATTTTCCGGTTTTGTTTTCTTTTTCATTTCTTTTGTGGATTGAGCTCTTAGACTTAGGCATTGCTTGATCGATTAGATTAGGTCCAAACACCTAACAACAATTGCATGTACCTATAGCTCGTGCTTGGACTTAGTTTAATTAAAACAGCGAAGTCACTCTTCTTTGATCAGCACGCCGCGAGCTCTCCCTGTAAAGCGCTTTCTCCTAACTCAAGTGTGTTGAGCAGAGGATGGGTGAGCCTAGACCGGACCTTAGGATTGGAGCTGAGAGATTAGCTTGTGGTTCTTCACGCTAGCAGTTGCCTATCTTAGGACGATTTCCGCCTTGCATACCTGCATATAGATTAGGTTTATAAATTTCTGCTTTGCATCCCACATGGAGAGAGCTGGGATTCGCTGTAAGTCTTCTTACTTTGCATCCATCATTTAGGCACAAAGGTGAGATTTCCATCTTGGTGCCGACTTGCATTGGCTTTTCCCGACTCTTTTCTCCCTCTGATTTTGGACAAAGTAGGATAAAGAAAATACAAAATCGTTAGGCGCTTGTTTCAATCTACTCAAAAGAAGCGATAACACCAAAAAAATTAAAAAAGGACTGCTAGGAAAACTTTGATCTAAATAAAATTAGTAATTGGACTCATTGATTGGGGAGAGTAACACCCTCACTTGTTTTTAGGTTGCATGGGAAGGTCTCCTTCCAAGTGAGGTGAGCGCTTCGTAAGGATTAGAGCCAAAAAACCCAACTTGTGATGCCTTGTGTATCGCCTGGATTTTCGAAGTATTGGTGCTACTATCGTACGTAGTCGAGTAGGGCTTGGTCTCCATTGGTGACTCACTATTGTGTGAGCATCGACCTTGTCCGAAGTACCGAGCATAGGCCACGCTTCACAGGTGTGTCTGTCTCACCGGCTGCGTCCGAGTAAGATCTTGCACGCTCACGGGTAATTCCGTTGCGAGCGAGGTCCGAAGTATCGGTTTCGCCTATCGGCTTCCTCCTCTATTTCTTTGGCTGAGTAGGGATCCAGGAAGGGTTACAAGGACCTTAAAAAGCGCAAGTTACAGGTTACACAGGAGGAGGACAAGTATGAGAATACTTTTCCGGCAGTACTCTCGCTCCTATAGGCGTAACGCTCTAAGGACTCGTTGAAAGATAAATTCCTGAAATCAAGATAAAAATTACAAAGATAAAAGCCGAACCTTCACGGCTTCATGTGTTGAGTTGGTGAACTCCCTTGTCTTGTGTTGGTTGCTCGTTACATTTAGGTCAAAGGATCAAAAATATTGCGCCTTTGCGCAAATTTTGTTCCCCTTCTATTTGACCCTTGCTCATTGTGAACCTTCTAACTGTTTTGCAATCCTCTTATTTCTGGTTTACCCTCGTGCTCTTCATCCAACATCCTTTCCTCTTGATCTTCTCCAGATGTCGTCACACGGATGGTTTAGTCGGGACCTCGCCGACGCCCCACATCGATTACGTACCGGCAACATCTTTAATAAAGAGGGGTGATCTCCGAAGAGTTAATTCGGATCTTGCGAATGTCTCCTTGGACTCCCTATTCTCGCCTCTTTCAATACTTGCCTTTGTCCAATAATCCGCTATTTGGGATGGACTCGCAACCCGAACTAGCTCTTCCCCTTCCAATAAACCGGGATTACTCTTGTCCCCGAAATAACCCCTTGTGGATGGAGGTCGATTTCGGTCAATATCATATGCTCCATTCACAACATTCTGGGATTGACCTTAATTCCAGATTCATCTCAACATCAGGTGCTTAGGAAGATACTGATCAGGGTTTACTCTGTCATGCAGATCCTCCACCCGATCACGAGTCAGAGATTCAAGTGCAGTCTGAGATGGCAGGTGGAAGAGGAAAAGGACCACAGCCCCAGCAGGAGCCTGAAGTCAATACAGGGAAGGACAATACACCACGCAGGCGAGGTAACAGTCAACTGCTGGCTTCCATTCAAGCCATTCAGCAGCAGTTGACTAATCATGCCCTGGCCCAGACAGCCTTCCAGGACATGCTGAACGATCTGAGGAGGAGGGCCAATGCAAGAGACTGTCAACGAGAGGATGGTCCGAACTTCGATCCCAATTTCCATGAAGTCAGGGATGAGTTTTAGTGGGACCCGAATATGAAGCAGCAGAAGAAGATCCACCGCAGCCCAAGCCCCACACTCAAGGAGACATACAACCCAGGAGCAGGGCGCATCACTGAGTGGATTCAAGTTCCACGTATGCATGCTCACTTCGAGCTAAAGCCGCAATTTCTGTCATTGCTTCCCACTTTCCATGGGAACACCACTGAAGAACCATACATTTTTCTCAAGAAGTTTGGCCGAATCTGTTCCACTGCTCACTACCCCCGGAATCCCTCTGGATGTAGTCAAGATGACAGCGTTTCCCTTCAGCCTTCAAGACAAGGCCTTTAATTGGGTTGACCATCTTGGGAAGGTCGTCACGACCTGGGAGGAACTGAAATCTGCATTTCTTCATAAATTCTATCCTCTCGGCGATTAAAATCAGATGCACGCCCGGATCTCCAGTTTCTGCCAGCAGCCCCACGAGACCATTCATGAAGCGTGGGAGAGATTTAAAGATCTGCAAGAGAAGTGCCCCCACTATGATATTCCAAAGACCAGTCCTGTGCAACACTTCTTTGGGGGGCTATCATTTGAGAGCCAAAAGCTTGTAGATGCAGCTTGCGGCGGTTCACATTTTCAACAAGGACGAGGACGTGGTATGGAATGTCTTCGAAGAAATGGCTGAGGGAGAAGCAACCAATCCTCGTCCAGAATATACATGAAGCCACCAACCGCCATCAGCAAGCCGGTGAACATGGCTTCTCACACCGAGGACAAGGATGAGAGCTCCAACCTGAGCATCATTGGGAGCTACTTGTCCAAAGTGGATATCATCGAGAAGAGGTCGCAGGACCTCGAAAAGCTGGCAGTCATAGAGAAGAGGACCCAAGGTCTGGAAAAGCTCGACCAAATTTCCCAACAGCTGGAGCAACTCATTCGAGCACTGAATGCAAACATGTGCAACGCTGTGTCTACCTCTACAGAGCCGAATGCTGAGAAGAAGGAGCCCGCAATGCAGCAACACCCTCAGCCGACTCCACAGCACCCAACCTGTCTAGCACGTGTATTACGTGCAGGCTCCGGAGCAGCCCCCGCAACCCCAGACACAGATGGTTGTGTATCAACCGGAGCCCCAGCCACATACCCCGAGCAGTTCTCTCCCACCCCGCCACTGATCCAGGAGATCAATGGTGTCTGGAACAATGAAGCGCAGCTGACCCGTCCTCAAGGACACTCTCAGGGTCAGAACATGGGCAACAGGCCCTTTCATCAGCAGCAGCAGGGTGGAGACCCTTCCAGCAGTCTTACCAGTACCAGCCTCCATCACACGGGAACACTTGGAGGTAGAATTACCAGCACGGTCCTCAGCAGTCCGGATATCGCGGACAGGGATATCACCAGCAACCGGCTGCTCAATACAATCAGCACAATTCACAGTACTCCTCCAACCCTCCACCTCAACAATTTTCACAAGGTTATCAGTCGCAATCTCAGCCGCCATACCAGCATTCGAGACCCCAGCAGGGGGAATCCTCTGAGATTGTACCGGCCAATCCAGCCCTGGCCTGTTTGGAGCAGTTGATGAAGCACATGGCTGAGATGAACCAGAAGATCGACGACCTGACGGCAGCAAAAACCGTCATACCAGCCCAGGTCGAAGCTAACCCTAACAATTTCCGACGCAAGGAGCAGGTAGCCGGCAGTGTCCAACCCGAATCAGGTGAAATTAGTTGTTGGTTATCTAACGTTGTTACTCTCAGGAGCAGTAGGACACTCCAGCCATCAGCGGCGGCGAAGGGAAAGCATATTGCATCTGACGGGGAATCGTCAGTCCAGCCAACACCAGGGCCAGCTAGCATTTTGGGAGCAGCACCAGCATCCAGAAAACCACAAACAATGAAGAAAACAGAAAAACACAAAAAGATAGCAGCAACCTTGGTGGAGATCAGCCAGCATTGGAGACGCCTGCACCTGCCTTACAGCCACTTCCTGACAGGAGGAGCACAGCGCCTGCAGCAAGTCCAACGCCAGCACCTGAAGCCGCGCCTGTCATTTTTGGTCTGCAAATTGTAGATGAATCCATTCCTTTTTATCATCTACCTGTAAACAACAATATGGACACTATTTTGAATTAATTGGTGAAGAGTTTATAAATATTTCCTTTTCCTGAAGCAATGAAAAAATACAAAAATTTGAAAATTTGAAAAATGCTTTGTCTGATCCTGCTATCATAGAGATCATTCAGTATTTGGTGCTGAATATGCCATTGATGAAAGCTCTTGAGTACATGCCTGCCGTGAAGAAAGAATTGAAAGAAGCATGCACGACCAAGCGTAGGCCGAACCCCCACAATTCCAGAAGCAAAGGTGGCAAGTCCGAAAAACACATTCTCCATGGCCACAGTTAACGCCATCAGCAACCTCCCGGATAAAAAGCCAGATATGGGAGCACCTCTTGTACGTTGCCAGATGTTTGATCAGGAATTCGAGCGAACACTTCTCGACAGTGGGTCATCTGTCAATTTGATGCCAGCGTCACTACTCATGGAGTTCAAGTTAGGACCGCTCAAGCCTACAAAGATGATTCTGCAGTTTGCAGACAAGTCAGTCAAGCGGCCTAGGGGCCTGTTGGAGGACGTAATCGTCACAGTCCAGGGAAAGTCATTCCCGGCCGATTTTGTGGTCTTAGATATGGACGTCCCCTCTCCGTTACTCCTTACCCCGATCATATTCGGAAGACCATTTCTGCGGACATCAAACGCAGTTGTGAATTATGGGACGGGAGAAATCACTTTCGGCGCTGGCAGTGAAATAATCAGAGTAGAGACCCTGTCTGAGGGAACACATGCCGAGCAGACATCTACATCATGTGCAGGGGTGATTGAGTACGCTGACGACTGCGACTTTTTAGCAGAGATTCAAGACACCAACTTATTTTTGGATGACAATGAGATCCATGAACTCCTCTGCCCTGAGGAGGGTGTGGAGACCGCGGTCGAATTTCCCCTTATCAATCAGGATGAGGAACTTGCTGATGTGCTGCAAGAAACTGCTGTGGGAGTAATGTGCCTTCAGAACCAAGAGCTGAAGTCTGAAGAATCCTTGAATGAAGAAGAAATTATTGAGGAATTCTGTTAGGATTTGAGAGAAGAAACAGATCAGAACATGGTGGACACCGAACAGTTGAGTGAATCACCACCTGCACTGATAGCTGAAGTCACCACAGAAGCAGCTCAGACTCCGCCAGAGCTAAAACCTTTGCCCTCCAACATGAAGTATGCCTTCCTTGCGGGAGAACCTAATATGCACCCGGTCATTTTTAATGCCCATCTGACCGAAGACCAAGAATCTCGTCTGATGGAGGTTCTTGAACGCAATCGCAAGGCGATAGGCTGGCGAACTTCTGATCTCCATGGGATCAATCCGTTACTTTGCTCACACCGCATCTTTCTGGAAGAAGATTGCAGGCCCTCTCGAGAACTGCAGAGAAGATTAAATCCGAACTTGCGAGAGGTTGTTATGAAAGAGATCCAGAAATGGTGCGATGCGGGATTTATCTATCCCATCTCCGACAGCAAATGGGTGAGCCCGCTGCATGTTGTGCCCAAGAAATCAGGGATCACCATTGTGAAGAATGACAAAGGAGAGGAGATTGCCACCAGAGTACCCACTTCTTGGCGAGTGTGCGTGGATTACAGAAGACTTAACCTCACCACCAAGAAGGACCACTTTCCTCTACCCTTCATCGACTAGATCTTGGAGAGATTGGCCGCGAAGGAATACTTCTGCTTCTTGGATGGATACTCTGGGTATAATCAAGTTTCTATTGCTCCTAAAGATCAAGAGAAGACCATGTTCACCTGTCCTTTTGGCACATATGCCTTCAGACGGATGCCGTTTGGGCTTTGCAATGCCCCAGCCACATTTCAGAGGTGTATGCTTACAGTCTTTGCCGATATGGTGGGCAACTTTCTCGAGGTCTTTATGGACGATTTTTCAGTCTACGGGGATTCATTTGATCAATGCCTGGACTATCTAGACCGAGTCTTACGGAGGTGCTGCGAAGTTAATCTAGTGCTCTCTTGGGAGAAGAGCAATTTCATGGTGACTGAAGGAATCGTGCTGGGTCACGTTGTTTCTAAACGTGGCATGGAGGTTGACCCAGCCAAGGTGGACGTGATTTCCAAACTTGAGCCACCTACCAACATCAAGCAAGTCCGGTCATTCTTGGGCCATGTTGGTTTTTACCGATGCTTCATCAAAGATTTCAGTAAACTGGCTAGACCGTTGACTGAGATGCTCGGCAAGGACAATGAATTCATTGTAGATGACCGTGTGCTCCTTGCCTTTAATCAGTTGAAAGAGCTCATCACACAGGCCCCTGTCTTACAGCCACCGATTTTGACTCAGCCTTTCGAAATCATGACCGACGCGTCTAGTTATGCCATCGGGGCTGTACTGGGATAGAGGAAAGATAATGTACCATTTGCGATTCACTACGCTAGCCGAACGCTCGATGAAGCCCGGAGAAATTACACTGTCACTGAAAAGGAGCTGCTAGCGGTAGTCTTTGCTTTGGAAAAGTTCAAATCTTACCTCCTTGGGTCCAAAGTAATCATTTACACTGATCATTCGGCCATTCGGTATTTACAGCAGAAGAAGGACGCCAAACCACGTCTCATCCGGTGGATCCTTCTCCTCCAGGAGTTTGACTTGGAAATCAGAGATAAACCTGGGGTAAAGAATGTAGTGGCCGATCATCTGTCAAGACTTCCTAAACCAGAGTCGCCTGAGCTGAACTTGCAGCCTATCACAGAGACCTTCCTAGATGAGTCAATTCTGTCTGTCGCCTCACTTCCTTGGTATGCGGACATCGTGAACTATCTAGTTGCCAAGAAAATCCCACAGGACTGGCCTAAATTGAAAATAGACAGGTTCTTGTCTAAAATCCATTTCTACCAGTGGGAAGACCCGTATCTGTTTCGTGAGGGAGCAGATTGTATCTGGAGAAGGTGCATTCCTCAGGAGGAAGTTCCAAGTGTCCTCGCTTTATGTCATGATCACGATTCTGGAGGACATCATTCAGGCAAACGGACGGCAGCAAAAGTTCTTCAAAGTGGCCTCTGGTGGCCTTCATTATTCAAAGATGCAGATGAGTATGTCAAATGTTGCACTGACTGCCAAAAGATGGGCGGAACCATAGGAATAAGAGACACAATGCCTCTGAAATACATTCAGATCTCAGACGTCTTTGACGCATGGGGCATTGACTTCATGGGCCCATTTCCCAACAGTCAGGGTTATGAATATATTCTGCTTGCTGTCGATTATGTCAGTCGATGGGTGGAGGCTATTCCCGCCTGAGCTGCCGACAGTAGGACTGTCTGTCGATTCTTGAGAGATCACATCATAGCACGGTTTGGGATCCCCAAGATTCTCATATCTGACGGGGGTACCCATTTCATAAACAGAGAGATGAAGAAGCTGACCCAAGAATTCTGCATTGAACATCGTGTTGCTTCACCCTACCACCCGCAGTCCAATGGCTTAGCTGAATGTTCAAACAGGGAGATCAAGACAATCTTACAGAAGCTTGTGCGTCCGGATCGCAAGAACTGGTCTCAACTACTTGATTCCGTTCTTTGGGCTTATAGAACAGCGTACAAGTCACCCTTGGGAATGTCTCCCTACCGCCTTGTGTATGGCAAGCCATGTCATCTGCCCGTTGAACTTATTCACAAATCTTTATGGGCCATTAACATCTGTAATTTGGACTCTAAGCAAGCAGGAAAGAACAGAAAACTGGATCTGAACAGATTACCGGAATTCAGAGATTATGCATATGACAACATCCTGATGTACAAGGAGAAGGTTAAAACATGGCATGACAAGCATATCCGTCTCAAGTCCTTTGATCCAGGTCAGAAGGTGTGGTTGTTCGATGCAAAATTGAAGATATTTCCAGGCAAATTGAAGAGCAAATGGACTGGGCTGTTTTTGGTTAGGCAGGTGCGTGACAACGGAAGTGTATTGATATCTAATCTGTCAGCTGACGCACAACCATTTGTAATCAATGGACAACTTCTGAAGCCATACCTTGAACATGACACATTCATGGCTGTCGTTGACTCAGTTCAAGTAGTCTATGAGGATGAGCTGAATATCTCCAAAGAAGCAGAGAAAAGCAAAGCATAATAAAACATTTTTGAATGATTTTTCGTCTTTTCTTTTTCTTCTTTTCTTCTTTTCAATGTCTTTTATCCTCTTCTACCGAATTGATGCCATCCCTTTCATCAGTTCTACACTTAGGATGTACTCTATCCTAAGTATAGGGGGGATGCGCATCCCGAGTTGCTCATATCGACTTTCATCCCTTTTCTTCTTTTCCTCTTCTATTTGCTTTATCTATCAAAAAGGTGTCGCCTCGTGTAGACAGTTTTCTATACTTAGGACATACCTTGTCCTAAGTATAGGGGGGTGTGCACCCCGAGTTTTTCATTTATCTCGATCCTCTCCATTGTCTCCTCTTCTTGTCTATACTTAGGGATATCATACCCTAAGTATAGGGGGAGACAACCCGAGTACGATCTGTTCATTCCCACCCTTGACCCTCCCTGCCTTGTGTACAGTCTGCTATACTTAGGATTATTTGATCCTAAGTATAGGGGGACGGTCAACTTCTCAGTCGTTCATTCATTCCGTAATTTATTTCTTTATTCATTAGATTTTCCTATACTCAGTACGAGTTATGTCTTCTCTTTTCTCTCCGATCTATGAGGACATAGCTTAAGCTAAGTATAGGGGGGTCGTATATACTGCGTATATACTTTAGCCACAACTCGTACTTTCGTATTTTCCTAATAATATGGCTAATAATTCTTTAAAATTCATTGAAATCCCTAATAAAAAGGTGTTTTGTTCCTCAAATTCTTTTGTGTAATTACTGATTAATAAATCAGGTGAAAATGTTTTTTTTGTAAAATGTTTGAAAAATAGTTGAAAAATCTTTGTGAACATTTATTGAAAACTATTTTGAAGATATTTTGTTACATGTTTTCAACCTGTGAAAAATGTGTGTTTTGTAAAATTTCTTTTCTTTGTGTGAAATAAAATGTTTGGAAAATGATTTGCAAATGGTTTGAAAAATGGTTGCAAAAATATTTTGAAAAATCTATCTATACTGTTTTGAAAGCCTTTGCAAAATGATTTTCAAATGTGTGTACATGTTTGCAAAAATGTTTGTAAAAATTATTTTGGACTATAGTTTTCAAAAATTGTGTGAAAAAGCTTGTGTCAAATAAGTTTGAGGAACACAACATCTCACCAAAAATTCACTACCTATATATGTACTTATAAAATTGATCACTTACCCTTGTAAATTCTTAAAATCCACTTCTTGTAAATATAAGAAGCACTCCTGTGTACATATTTTAACCTAGTTTTCAGCCAAAACCTTTTTGTTTTCAAAAATCCCAAAAATATTTACAAAATTAAAATCCAAAAAAAAACATTTGAAAAATCTTTTTGAAAAAAAAGACAAAAAAATGCATATGCATCATCATCATCATCTTTTCAAAAATCCATAAAAAGTTTAAAATCTTGAAAATTGCATCACAAAAATATTTTCTGCATTGCATTGCATGGCATTCGCATTTTTCGGATTAGGTTTGATAGTTGAACAAGTCTAAGTAAAATCCGGAGATTGGAGCTTGATTGGACCTTAAAATCTACCTAATAACAGGAACCTTATAGGAACTGGGTTTGAGGTACTTCAGGTCTAGTTGACTTAATTCTTTGAGGATCACGAGACTTAGTTCATTGGATTCTTGACTGCCTAAGTAGAGTATTTCAGAGCCTACGCACGACTCTTGTTGATAATGACCTAACTTGGACACCTGCACCTTTCACATGGCTCAACTCAGTTGGAATGGTGAGGGGATTGGATTTGCCGGTATGAGACGCACACAAGTGGAAACATTTGTCCTCCTCTAGGGAGGGAAGTGCACCCCAACCCGTCCAGTGATTAGGAAGTCTAAAGACAGGAGGCTGTGGGTTGTAATAAAGCATCAAAAGAGGGATAGCCTACTTGCTCAAGAGGAAAAACTCCTTATGTAAATGCTGTTGTATATAGTATTCAAAAAAAAAATGTTCAGGCATGTACAAAAATAAAAAGCCTGCAAAGTATGTACATATGTTGTAAAGTCAATAAGCAAGCTTGAGTTCCAAAGTCATATCATGTGAGCCTGCAGCTGGATGACTTGACTACACTGGTCTTGCATCCTCGGATAGGTAGCTACACTGGCTACCGTCCATTCTTCTCTTCACCCCCTCCTCTTGAGCTGGTTGCCACTTGAACTTAGAAGGGAATACCCCGCTCCTCGAGGATGGAGTTATTGGATTGGGGAATCATTGGGTTGTCATACTAGAGAAGTCAGTCGCTTTGTCATTCTAGCTGGGAAGAGCCACCATCACTTACACTGTACGAGTCAGATTCATAGTCGTAAGGGTTTGCGTATGAGTTGAGATATTTCTGACCTGGCTATTGAGGAGACTTGGACAGAGTTTCGGGATTCTCAGGGACTGTTGGATTTCAAATTCGGTTCTCAATAAGGTTCCGCCCACACTAAAATTCCAAAGGTCCGACTTAAGCTCCAAACTTTGATTTTGTGAAGACAAGTTTGATCATTACACTTAGTCCACCTTCTTCTTTTTCTTTTCTTTGTTTTTTTTCTGCACTTATTGCATAAGTGTTTGCTAGGGACTAGCAAAGGTAAAGTATAGGGGGATGATGAATCCACATTTCATCATCTTTATTCTATCATTTTGGCCTCAAAAACCCTGGCAAATGCCCATAAATAGCCTTAATTCCTGCATTTTAGCATTCATGCACATAGGTGTAAATAGTGTATAAAATGTGGTTTTTAAAATCCAAAATTATAGAATAAATAAAAGAAAATAAAAGAATAAAATATTGTAAATATTTTATGACCCGAAACCCCGAGACCTAGGCATCTTGATGAATAGGTCGACCAGGAATAAAGTAGGGGGAGATAAGGGCCAAATACCTATATTTATTAATTCATTCTTTATTCATTCTGGGACCTATTTTTGGTTCCACTTTTTATACATCAAATAAAGAAACTTTGTACATAAAAGTTGTAGATAATTAAATAAAGAAAAATACAAAATTGATTTCACAGAAAAATAATGCACAGATAAAAAGTTATGGTCTGAATAAAAATCCAAAGTCCCAACTTCCCAGACCCGTATCTCACAGCTGACAACTCCAGATGCAGCAAACTCACCTTTAATTGTATATAGAATAAAATAATCTATTTAATGGCGGTGGTTTCGCATTTGGCGGAGCTACGGTTTGAAAGTTGAGTTTTGGACCCACCTTGTATAAGTTTACAGAATAAAATATTCAATTTGTTAATTATTCATTATTTTTATATTTTTGTATTTTTATAATGTTGTAGATACTACTTATAATAATTATGTACATTAAAATTAGAATAAAAATGCAAAGAAAATACAAAATAAAAATCAAGAAGTATAGATCATACAGGTATAGTACCTATATTCATACCTATACAATTTATACTTATATTTTATTTTTTATACCAAACATTTCATAAAAATAAAATAAAAATATATTTGTGTATATAAAAGTATATTATACTTTGAGAAATAAATATATAGAAATAATAAAATTAAAATACACAAAATAAAAATAAAAGAACAAAATATGTAGATATTATACCTATATAGGCCAAAATAAGTAACTTCTAAAGTACATCTCATAAAATTAATTAAAATTCATAATAAAATACTTCATAAATTAATAAACAATTTTTATTTTTTTACCAAAATTAAATTCGTCCATTTTCTATTTTATTTCGATTTTAGAAATCATTTTTTAAGGATTTTTCCTGGTTGGTCCACGTGGACCAACCAGGTTGGTCTGACAGTTGACCTAGGTCAACTTTCTGACCTTCTCCTCCAGACTTGTCTGAGTTTATTTTGTCTCTTCTTCTCGCATTTCTCTAGGGCTGACCTTGCATCGATTCATGACGATGCCTTCTGCATTTTTGCTCCTCGATCAATGGTGATTCACGCCCTAGTGAAATCTGGGGCTGAAGACCACTGATCGAGGCGTTTCGAGCCTCGTCTTCCACGCCGCCCGTCAACCCTACAAAAGAGCACCTTGGACTTCGATTCAAATATAATCCTTCTTCTGCCATTTTCAATCGAAAACCCCTACCTCTTCGTGCTCCTTGTGACAGTGGGAGTCGAATCGACCCAGGGTTCGAGTTGTTTGGTGTAGAATCGAAGTGATTTGACCCCTCGCCGGAGCTCCGCCACGCCTCGCAGCCCGTTGTCTCTGGTGAGTTTCCTTCCCTTTTCTTTTCGTTTTCTTGTAGCCTTAGCGTAGAGTAGCTTAGCCTAGCAGCAGTTTTCATTGTCTTAGCGTGAGTCGCCGTGAATCTTCGGTCGAAGCTACGGCGGAGCTGAGCTCCGCCTATCATTTCCGGCCACTCCAGTCTTCTACCACTGCCAAGACCACTCCTTTATCTTCCCCTTCACTCAGTCATCACGCAGCACCCCTCCATTCACCTCGATCTCGCTCAGATCGAGTCGACCGAGCTTCCTTCTCCGCCATTCGCCAGAGCTCATCGCTCGACCCACTCTCCGCCTCCATCGGATCACCCGAGACCACCATTTTGCTCGCCTGGTTTTTGCGCACTTAACCCTGCAGGTCCGAGCCCCAGAGAAGGCTCCATCGACCCTCATCGACTCCAGGCCCATCCGCCCAGGTCGCCTTCGCCGTCCGAGCAACCCTCGCCGCCTCTGCTTCGTCGGAGGCCACCAGATGACGCGGAAGGGCCCCAGGATCCTTTCGCCCTTGATCCGGGGGCCGGAGCAGCCGTGTGTCTGCCGCAATCGCCGATCGAAGCTCGTCGGGGAGATGTTCTTCGTGAACCTCCCCCTGCCGTTGGATCAGAGGCCATCTCCAGATGCCACGTACGTCGTCCGATTGCTCAGCGTCCCCAGCCGTCCGATCGTCCTTCGAAGATCTGATCTCAGCATCCAGACGAAGGGGTACGCGCCGTCAGATGCGCGCTACGTGGATTATTGGAACGCCATCGGACGCACGATCGAGCCCGTGGGTATTTTGCATCTTCAACCCACAACTTTTTGTATTTACTTTTTAGTCTAAAAACTTTTGTCTGAAGTTTAATGAGTTTTGTAATATTTGCACTCAGGCCCTCACAGTTTCACTATTTGCACTTTAGTCCACGCCACGTCACCTCACGTGACTGGGGCACGTGACTTTTGGGTATTTTGCATATTTGGCCCTTAACTTTTAGTTATTTGCAATTACATCCCTGTGTGTAGTTAATTAAATACCTTTTGGAGAAATTGCATGTAAGCCCAGCCGGTTTTCATTAATTATAAGTATGCCCCTGTGAATGATATATCACGTGTTCGGTGCGTGCCTTTTTGGTGAAATTTGCATCTGAGCCCATGGATGTTTCTATAATTACATTTATACCCTTGCTAGGCTTAGGATTTTTGTATGCTTGATCTATTTATTTCACGCCTCATTTAATTGCCAAAAATTCTCAAAAAATAGGTTTAAGCTCCTGTTTGCTTCTACTTTCACGCCATATTTTTAGTTTTTCATTTTGTTGTATTTTTATATTTATTAAAAATGAAAAACATGTTGTTTCAGCACTGTCTAGCTTAGAAAATACCAAAAAAATATTAAAAGGTCTTAAAAAATTCCAAAAAACTTTTCTGTTGTGTGTTTTGACCTACTTTATTTTCAGACAAAAAATTACTAAAAATCTCAAAAGAAAAACCTTAAAAATTCAAAAAGACTTAAAAACTTCAAAAAAATATATAAAATCAAAGAAAACTCAGAAAAATCTAAACTCAACTCCTGTTTGTTCCATGTTTTATTGACTTTATTCGAAAAATAGTTTGGAAAATGTTTGTGACTGTTTCTTATTTTTAATTTGCATTTTACTCCCAGCCAGTGCCTATTTCCCTGTTTTCTTTCATTTCAGCATTTGAAAATACCAAAAACACTTTGAAAAATACCCAAAAATCACAAAAACAGTAAAAAATCCTAAAAATATCAAAAACATTTTATTTCTGATTTTTTTGTTATTTTTGCATATTTTTATAAATACTTGATCTTTCCTTTTATTACATTATCTTTATTTTCCAATATAAAAAAAGAAAAAATATATAAAATATAAATTATAAAAATTAGAAAATTAAAAAAATCAAAAGACAAAAATTAAAAATTAAAAATTAAAGATTAAATAAAAAAAATAAAATAAAAAACCCACAAAAAAATATTTAGATTGGCTAAGTGGTTCATTAGACCTAGGTTTGGATCTTTATCTAAGCTCTACACCCTTGCTTCCTGAGTTCGACCCCTACTTGCTTGCCATTGTACATTTTTAGTAGGGTATAATAAATTTTAATCCTTGCTATTCATTCCTTGATTTATTGTGTGGGTTAATTGTTGAAGAACGAAGAGGCTTGAGTAGTCGCATCAGCGACAGTGAGTCTGACTTGTCAGACCACTATTTAGCGGCTCTCGCATTTTCTCTTTTCAGCCACGCACGATACACGTGACTCATGCCTGGGGGGACTTACTTGTCATTCCTATTTATAAAAATGCAAATCATAACAAGCCAAAAACGCAGGGCTAATATTGCAAAAACACCAAATATTCACGTGTCGACGCACGTAGTCACAACTCGCAGGGGTATATGTGCAAATCAAATAAACTAGAAGGTCCTCAGTGTAAAATTTGCAACAATAAAAGAACTAAACTACGTATTTACAAGACTAGAAACTAAATGCGAAAAGTAGAGGGGCCTAAGAGCAAATATCCCTTATTAAAATCGCGAGGGCTGGATGCGTGCCACGTAGTTGATCGAACGGTGGAGAGAAGAGGGTGCGCAACAGAGGAAACCCTCGGTGCGATCGAGCGGCTGGAACGCTCCCACGTGGAAGATCAGACGGCTGTAAAACGTCATGGGTCTGCGAAGTGGGCCTGGCTCGGATCGGACAGATGCGGCGCAGCCACGTGCTGGATCCGACGGCTGCAAGGCGTCGTGGCTAAACCTCAGCCATCAGACGGTGGCGATCAAACCTCAAAGGATCTGACGATAGTTGCTGCTCCACGAATGAACAGACGTGATCTGGTCTGGAGCGTCGAGGTCGATCGGACGTCTGGGGAGGATGGTGGAAGAACAGTTGGCCGGCGAGCTTCGCCGGCCCGCTGCACGTGCTATGGTCCTCCCCTGCTGCTCCTGAAGTGCGGAAGAGTTCCGCCGTGAAGCTCCGCAGCTGATGAGATGCTCCGATGATGGCAGGGAGCCCTGGAGGGCTCCGGCGGCGATGAAGACCTGGAGCTCCTGTGCTCTGAAGTCCCGACCTCCAGATGAGGTCGATTCGGCCTGATAACTGCACAGGAAGAAAGATGGGTCGAGGGCAAACTGCCTCGACCCATTAGTGTGCAAGAACGGTGAAGGATGCGTCGGTGTGGCGGCCCTCCGGCGAGCGACGGAGGTGGAGAGTCGATATCCCTGCCCCGGGCGAGTCAGGGGGGATGGAAGGTCGGAGAAGGTGGAGAGGAAGCTCGTGAAGGTGATGGCGGTGTCGGATGGACTGCTGGGTAGATGGAAACGAAGGGCGGAGGCGGCGGAGCTACACTACTGAAAACGGAAAAATCCTAATCTATGCTACTCTACAGCCTAAAGAGACTACCTGACGGATGCTGTCGACTGGGCTGAAGCTCGGGGAGCTCCTGGGTCATTGCCTGCAAGGGGTCGTCGGCTCCCCGAGGGTGGGCGCGCTCGCGGCGGCGCACGGCGGCAAAAGCTGCCGGATCAGTGGCTCCCGGCTTCCCGGGCCTCGCTGCTACTCCCACTCGCTCCGCTGTCACTCAGGCAAGGTGGAGGAGGTCACAGGCGTCGAGGGGGAGGTCCAAAGATGCGGGAAAAGGTCGCCGGAGTTAAGGTTTTATATGATCAAGGGTCTGAGAAGGAATGGGTCGGGTGAGCTGCACGCTACTCGGATCCCTAAGACCCACCCCGGGCGAGGATCTGGGATGATCAAGGATTAATCGGGACCCGGGGTTAAGGTAATTGGCTGTCAGATCGAGTGGGTAGAAAATGGAGAAGTCGGGTCGGTTGCTCTGGATCCGAGGGAAGTGGTCCACAGGGGGGAGTTGACCGGGCGGTCAACATCCCCCGTGGACCAATGGGAGAAGGCCACCTCAGATAAAATTGGAAATTCATTTAAAAATGGAGGATGGCCGAATTATTAAAAACTCAAAAAATAAAAAATGTTTTTTTTATTTTTTCTATTTTTGGTGATTTTTAATTAATTTTTCAAAATAAAATTAAGGTATTTACAATATAGTACTATACATAGGTATATATACAATATTGAATTTTTATTTTTGATTTTTAATTTATTATTTTTATACATTTTTATACCCATTTTATATTTTATTTATTTATATCATAAAATTAGGAATAAAAAGATATTTTTATTTTATTTTTATTCTTTATATACAAGGAGTAAATAAATACATATGTACATATATATACATGGTATATATACAATGTGTTTTTGGATTTTTAATTTTGTTCTTTTTATTTTTTTTGTTTTTGTTGTTTTTATTTTATTTATTTACAACATAAAAGATAGAGTATTTATAAATTTTATGGAAATTAATTTTATTTATTTATAAGGTGAAATAGATATAGAGATAAATGAGCTATGTACATGGTGACTATGTACAAGTGATCTATTTTTATTTTCTTTTTGATTTTTTTCTATTTTTGTTTTGATAAATATATACACAATATATACAAGTCATTTTTTTATTCTATTTTTGGGAGGAAAATATATTTATTTTATTTACAGGTATATTTACACACATGAGCCCCTATCTCCCTCTACTTTGGCTTTTATGCGGTCAGGCTCATGCTCAGCCCTCCCTTGGGATTAGGTCGCTCAATATTTATTCTAAATATTTCCCTCTCTTTCTTTTTGTTCTTTATTCTTTTATTTTAGCACAAAAACATGCTAATTATTAGTTTTTACACAATGCATGCCTTTTGCTAATTATTTATATTTACACCTATCTACATGTATTTGCAAAGGTTTTTGTAGCTAAAATATAAGAATAAAGAGTGATGAATGAGTATTCATCACCCCCCTATACTTAACTTTGCTAGTCCCTTAGCAAACACTTATTTGAAAAAGAAGTGAAAAAGAAGAAAGAAAAAGAGAAGAATGTACATGGATCAAGGTTGATTGTTAAACTTGCCTTCATTAAATTGAATTATGGAGCTTAATCAGATCTTTGGATTATTAATGTGTCGGAACCTTATTTGTACTTAAGCTTAAAACTTAACAGCCTCTAAGTTCCACTAATCTCTAATCAAGACTCCTCAATTCTCCAGACCAGAACAAGTCATCAATCACAAACCCTGAAGACCATGAATCTTTCCTTGTCCTGTGAATGTGAGGTATACGCTCTCCACCTCAGAAATGGCAACTTGACAACCCTCCCCAACAAGATAACTCTATGACCTTAATCTGGTCACTCTTTCCTCGAGGAGCGGGGTATTCCCCTCTAAGTTCAAGTTCAACCGGCTCAAGAAGAGGAGGAAGAAGAGAATGGACCATGGCCAGTGTAGCCATGTATCCTTGGGAGCTTGACCAGTGTAGCCAAGTCTCCCTGCTGCAAGCTAAATAAGGTGGATCATGAATCTCAAGCTTTGCTTATTGCACTCTATATACATACTCCGGTGGGATTATCATTTTCTAACAGACCCACCATTTTTTGGGGTTATTTTCTTTTTTTCATTTTTCATTTTTTTCAAGTGCATCTATACATCATATACATGTGCATCATATATACAAGGAGTTTTTTCCTCTTGAGCCAGTAGACTATCCCTCTTTTGAAGCTTTATTGCAACCCACAACTCATGTCGTTAGACCTCATGGTAACCAGACCAAGTTGAGACACACTTCCTTCACTAAAAGAAGAAGAGAGGTTCCGCCTAGAAGTACTACCCTCATATGCTACCCCAAGTCAAGGAAGACTGCCTCCTCACCACCTCATCCGTAGAGAGCTCGGTGCTACGTGCTGGTGTCCAGGTAAAGCCATTGTCTATATGAGTCATGTGTTGTTGTTAAGTGCTCCACTTAGGCTCATTGAGATGACATGTGATCATAGCCTAGTGGACTCAAAGAATTAAGTCACCATGGACCTGAAAAGCCTTAAACCTAAGCCCTATAAGGTTCCTCTTATAAATTAGGTGGATTAAGATCTTAATCAAGCTCCATTTCCCAATTTAATTCTAGGCTAGTTTAAATGTCAACTATCATCCAGAAAAACTATATACATATGTACAAAAGATGCTATTTACACAAATTTTTACAAACATGCAAAATTTTTGAAAAATGTTTTGACATCATGAATGGATGATGCATGAAGTGCAAGTTTTGCAAAAGTATTTACACACATTTACACAAGATTTTTGCAAACTTTTGATTTTCAAAACATTTTGGAAAAATTTTGTACTATATACATAATTTTGATAAGAAAATATTTACACAAGCTTTACACAAAAGATTTTTGAAATCATTTTTACAAAAATAATTTGTACATTAGCTATTTATGTGCAAATAAAAGAATGATTATGTACATGAAAAATTTTTATGTTTTGCGATTTTTAGGGTTTTTAGACATTTTATTTATTAACACACTCACACAAAGTACGAGTTATGGCTAAAGTATATATGGAATATATACACCCCCCTATACTTAGCTCGAACGATGTCCTCAGAGTCAAGAGCGATGAAGAAGACATAACTCGTGCTAGGTATAGGGAAGTGAAAAGGAAGGCTATATACAAAGACGAATGAATAGAATAGAAAGCCAACAAGATCTCGGGTTTTCCCCCTATACTTAGGATCAAGTAATCCTAAGTATAGCAGGTTGTATACAAAGGGAAAACCGAGTGGAGAATGTACAGGGTCTACTCCCCCCCCCTATACTTAGGGTGAAATATCCCTAAGTATAGGCAGCAAAACAGGGGTAGAAAGACACGAAGAAAATCAACGAATATATACAATGTGGAGGGGCATCACTCCCCCTATACTTAAGGTGAAGAACCTTAAGTATAGGCAACACAACAGAAGTGATGAAACAAAACGAAGAACAACCCGGTGTTTTCACCCCCCTATACTTAGGATGAGCAATATCCTAAGTATAGCAAAGATAATCCTAAGCGAAACCTGGGGTGAAAACAAGAACGGAAGAAAGAAAGATCAAAGTAAGACAAAACACGTATATACAAAAGAGTACAATGTTGAGGTGCCTCTCAACAAGCGCTAGATTTTACGCCCCTAGCTGGGCGCAAAGGCTAGGATAATGCAGTATCGAGATTCAGTACGGCATCGGTAAGGCGAATGCCGTACTGTTGTCGCAGTCTTGGTATGAGAACAGCAACGAACTCAACAGTGTAAACAAAGACACCCAGGTATGCAATCAAGCGGGTGTCTGCTACCGGCTAGTGATATCAAAAGAAGTGATCGGGATCCGGTAGCACAAAAGAAATCAGCAGCTCTGGGTTAGACTGGAGTGAGAGTATAGGGCCGAAGAAATCAAACGTGGAGAAGGATGGATCAGTGATAGATTCCTCCACGTCAATCAGTGTCTCGAACAGGTGTGGACAATCAAGATCAGGAGACTCTCTAAGCAGACTGATATCCGATGCATAAAATAGAATCAGATAAGGCAAATCATCGAATATCTCCAGAATGGGCTCATCCTCGCGAGGGTCGTCGAGGTGAGAAGACTCAGAATCAGAATGATCTAAAGATTCGGTTCCGTGCTCCGCCAGATCGGAAACACTCTCAGCAGGTGAAACCGAGTACTCATCGAGTGTGGCATCCTCCCGCAGATATCCCTCGGGGAGAGATGCATGATCAGAAGTGACAAGAAGAGGATCAGGATCTAGATGGGCATCTACGTTGCTATCAAGTATCCACTTGGTGCACCAGGCTGCATCATCATCGGAAGTGTAGGTCTCGGCAGTCTGGAAGCAGGAGAAGGTACTAGTAGCTGGCAAAGTGTCTGCGGTTGATCCTCGCTCTGCGGCTATGCTGGCTGCCAACTGGTCCTCAGCAAGTGTATCTGTCTCAACAAAGTGGAGGACAAAGGGCTCGAAGACAGGACTCTCTGTGTCTGTACTCTCAAAGTGGTGTCCCTCCTCGAGCTGTGGCTGCTGGGCTGGGTCCTGGTAGCTGTCTGCATCCAAGAAGTGTCTCTGCAGGAAGGAAACTGACTCCTCCGGGACTGGAATCTGAGGTGTCTGAATCAATGGCTGCAAAAGCGGGGGCTCCTCTGGCTCTTGGAGCATCAGAAGGTCTGATATCCAAGACTCGTCAACTAGGAACTCTGGGGCTGACTCGAACTCCAGCTGGAAAACCAACGGGAACTCAAGTAGACTCTGGGTCCGAACCTCTGCTATGGCAGTCATATCCTCTGTCAGTGGTGCTGCGTCATCCAAATCCTCGGGCTGGTGTGTAGAAACTATATCATCATGTAAAGTGACACACCGTACTGGTACAACATCATCCACATGTGTTGCCCCGACTACGGTATCTCGTGAAGAAGATCTATGTGAAAGTAAACTCGAGATGGTGTTCAGTAAGTAAATGTCAGAACTGCGGTGTGAACCGCCACATATGGTAATCACCAGTGCTATCTGCTCTACGATCATCCCCCGCATGGAGACCTCAATCAAGTCTGTCAGTGGAAGTCCATGGTCTGGAAATCTCCTCAAGAGGTCAAGAAACCTCGGCCATGCCTCGTGCAATGGCTCCTAGGGGTCAACTGAAAAGTCTGTCATCAAAGACCGCATAAACTCTGCTCTACGTGGGGGGAAGTATCTCTGTAAGAACTCTCGGCGTAGCTCTCCCCACATCTCGAATGTCCTCCCCAATCGTCGGTGCCATCTCATGGCTCTATCCTGAAGCGTGAAGGGGAAGGTCCTCCTCATCAGCTCCTCTGTAGTAATATCTGAATATCTTGGTGCTCTGCAAAACTCCTCGAAAGCGGACAGGTGAAGATAAGGCTCCTCGTGCGCCTCTCCTGAAAATGTCGGCAGTCGCTGAATGTAATCCAAATCCAAAACGAATGGATGTAGTGTAGAAGCTGACTGAGCTCCATGTGCTATTTGCTCCTCCATCCTTCTGGAATAGGATATGTCTGCTGATCTCCAATGCTCTCTCTGATCACCAACGGAGTGCGCTCTCAACTCAGCAACACCATCGTCCGGGTCTCGCATCTGCTCTACCTGGTATCATCAGACGTCTCGCGCAGCATGCCTAGAGAGTGAGATGAAAGGGAAGGAGGGAGAGGGAGGCTTGTCTGAGATCCGACCTCCCTAGAAGGTGGACTGGAATGATGGTCAGAAGATGGAGAAGAAGCCGTAAGAGTCGGCTCGAAGTGAGGGGGATCCATCATCCAGGGGTAAAGGAGAAGAAGAGGAATGAAGGGAGGGTGGTGGGAAATAGAAGAAGAGAATAAGATGGGGAAAGACGGAAGGGATCTGGAAATCACACAAGCTGAACAAGAAAAACCCCCGATTCACCTACGCACACAGAGCTGAGACCGAAAGGGATCGGTCAATTATCTAGTCGATTTTATTTTAGGTGATCATTCAGTCTATCAGAGCGATTACGTGAGGTAAATAGGTATCCAGATATTTCTCAACCGACTGTCCCGTACTGAAAGCCGGTAATCAGTCAAGAAAAATCGGAGGCTCTATCCTAAGGTGCGGATCACTCTCTCGCTCATCCAAACCAAACAAGGAGGGGGTTACTCTCCCCAAGATAGATTTTTAGTGAAGTGACTTTTAGGTCAAGTGTAATTAGTAGTCCCGATTTTATTATTTTTGTTTTTAGATATTTTTCAATAAAAAGAAATGCCTAACGAATTTTTCGATTTTCCTGATTATTAGGTCAAAAACAGAGGGAGAAGACGAAAAAGCCGATGCACGATAAATCAATGATGCATGCAAAGTCAGAAATGCGTACCTGTCTCCAGCACTCTACATGCAATATGATCCGCGCATAATGTAAAGACAGAAAAGTAAACTACCTATATGGTGCTGCGGGAAAAACCGAGTCCTAAACAGCAGTTTCTACTCGAAGAACCGTCTAACTGGTCACCGATCCTTCAAGCCAAAGGTCCGGTCTCGGTCTACCCCTCCTCCTCCCGACACATCGGGTTCAGGAGCAGCGCTTGGCAGGGCAGGCTACGGCACGTAGGCTATGAAGGGAGTGAGTCAGTTATATTTATTAATGATTTATTAGTAGGTCCAATTAATCGCTCTATAGGAACAGGCAATCAGTGTGGGGATCCTACTAATTACGGCACAGTCAAGCAGAAAATCCTAAATCTAGGGCCTCGAAGAAAACCGCGTAAAACCGTAAAAGGCAGCGAAAAACCAAAAAGCCGCAAAAAATCTGCGAAAAATCTAAACTAGCTACCGGGTCCCCCGAGCACACCGGTGCTCGGCGAAACAGACCCGCTAAACAAGTCCAAGTTCAAGTCTATCCCTGTATTATTACAATACAAATAAAATGTGCTGAAAGAAACCTAAGCTACTCTCTCTCACTCAGCTCCTCTCTTGTTCTCCCCTGCGGCTCCGTGCAGAAGGGAGCCGCCTCCAAGTCCCGCGGTTGCGCCGGCTTCTCGAAAGCTGCCGCCTCGGTCCTCGGACCCTCGCAAGAAAGGAACAAAGTGTCAAGCCGATAAAATAATCAAATATAAACAAGAAATAAAAACAGGGATATATGTGCAAAATGGCAAATAAAGTCAATCAAACAAAAATCAAACAAAGACAAAAATAAAAGAAAATAAAATAAAACAAAATAAAGAAAAAATAAAAGAAAAGCAAAAAGCCGCGAAAAGCCGTGGACTCAGAAAGAGCCACGGAAAGCCGTGAAAAAGAAAATGAAATAAAAATAAAAACTACTAAGTCGTGCTCCCCGGCAACGGTGCCATTCTGATGACACAAAAATCGAGCGAGCGAGGTAGATCAGGTATATCTCAGGCGGTCGTTGCGACCTCAATCGCTCGTGTGTCAATCGAGAAAAAGAGACCACCAAAAGCGAATAAAATCAATCAAAATCAAGTAGCGGTCTTGCTATTATTTTAACCTGGTATAGCGACTAGGATCAAACACAAGGAGCACGAGATGGCCTCGCGGCCTACGAAGTAGTCTAAAAAGGAATAAAACTAAAAGAAATGTGTTTTTGGTGGATTTTTAGGCTTTTTATATTTTTTGGATTTTTATATAATTAAGAAATTATGAAAACAAGTGAATAAGTCAAATTCAAACAATTATTTAATGCATCAAAAATCAATCAAAAATTCAAATAAAAATGTTTTTGTGTATTTTATAATTTTTACTATTTTTAGTGAATTTTTGGTATTTTTCTGATTTGTATTTAATTTTCTAAAAATAAAACAATGCAAGAAAATGAAGGTACTGTCCAACCGAGCTTGAGGGACTTAGATAAAATATCTAAAAGTCCCCAATAAGCCTGGAGGTAATTTTCCTGTAAAGAGAAAGAAACAAGAAAAATTTAGGCACCTTATTTATTATTTTTGGGTTTTTAGATTAATTATTAGAATTTTTATGAGTTTTTAGGTGTTTTCGATTTTTAAGAGTTTTATATAATGCAAAATGATTAAAATTGGTCAGAAAATCAAATAAGACAAACTAAACAGTAGCTATTTTTTTTATAATTTTTAGATGAGTTTTAATATTTTTTGTGAATTTTTAAATCAGACAGTAAAGAAAAAGGCTGTTTTTGAATTTTTAAAAATAGCAAATAAAAACAAAAATGTCTCCAAAAATTCTAGAAAATTTTACAACATGACAAGAGCCATGTTCCAATTTTCATTTAATTCGGAGTAAATTTGCTATTTTATTAAGATTAAAAATCAAGCCACAGTGCACAGGGACCTATCTGCAATTATAGTAAAACCCTGGGCCCCCTAGAGTACAAGGCAAGAAAATCCGGGGCCAAAAGTGCAAAATGCCCCCCGAGCCGCGCACGATACACGTGACTCGGGCCTGGGGGGACTTACTTGTCATTCCTATTTATAAAAATGCAAATCATAACAATCCAAAAACGCAGGGCTAATATTGCAAAAACACCAAATATTCACGTGTCGACGCACGTGGTCACAACTGGCAGGGGTATAAGTGCAAATCAAATAAACCAGAAGGTCCTCAGTGTAAAATTTGCAAAAATAAAAGAACTAAACTACGTATTTGCAGGACTAGAAACTAAATGCGAAAAGTAGAGGGGCCTAAGAGCAAATACACCTTATTAAAATCGCGAGGGCTGGATGCGTGCCACGTAGTTGATCGAACGGTGGAGAGAAGAGGGCGCGCAATAGAGGAAACCCTCGGCGAGATCGAGCGGCTGGAACGCTCCCACGTGGAAGATCATTCGGCTGCAAAGCGTCGTGGGTCTGCGAAGGGGGCCTGGCTCGGATCGAACGGATGAGGTGCAACCACGTGCTGGATCCGACGGCTGCAAGGCATCATGGCTAAACCTCAGCCATCGGACAGTGGCGATCAAACCTCCAAGGATCTGACGATAGCTGCTGCTCCGCGAATGAACGGACGTGATCTGGTCTGGAGTGTCGAGGTCGATCGGACGTCTGGGGAGGATGGTGGAAGAACAGTTGGCCGGCGAGCATCGCCGGCCCGCTGCACGTGCTATGGTCCTCCCCTGCTGCTCCTGAAGTGCGGAAGAGTTCCGCCGTGAAGCTCCGCAGCTGATGAGATGCTCCGATGATGGCGGGGAGCCCTGGAGGGCTCCGGCGGCGATGAAGACCTGGAGCTCCTGTGCTCTGAAGTCCCGACCTCCAGATGAGGTCCATTCAGCCTGATAGCTGCACAGGAAGAAAGATGGGTCGAGGGCAAACTGCCCCGACCCGCTAGCATGCAAGAACGGTGAAGGATGCGTTGGTGTGGCGGTCCTCCGGCGAGCGGCGGAGGTGGAGAGTCGATATCCCTGCTCCGGGGCGAGTCAGGGGGGATGGAAGGTCGGAGAAGGTGGAGAGGAAGCTCGTGAAGGTGATGGCGGTGTCGGATGGACTGCTGGGTAGACGGAAACGAAGGGCGGAGGCGGCGGAGCTACACTACTGAAAACGGAAAAATCCTAATCTACGCTACTCTACGGCCTAAAGAGACTACCTGACGGATGCTGTCGATTGGGTTGGAGCTCGGGGAGCTCCTGGGTCATTTCCTGCAAGGGGTCGTCGGCTCCCCGAGGCTGGGCGCGCTCGCGGCAGCGCACGACGGCGAAAGCTGCCGGATCAGTGGCTCCCGGCTTCTCGGGCCTCGTTGCTACTCCCACTCGCTCCGCTGTCACTCAGGCAAGGTGGAGGAGGTTACAGGCGTCGAGGGGGAGGTCCAAAGATGCGGGAAAAGGTCGCCGGAGTTAAGGTTTTATATAATCAGGGGTCCGAGAAGGAATGGGTCGGGCGAGCTGCACGCGACTCGAATCCCTAAGACCCACCCCGGGCGAGGATCTGGGATGATCAAGGATTAATCGGGGCCCGGGGTTAAGGTAATCGGCTGTCAGATCAAGTGGGTAGAAAATGGAGAAGTCGGGTCGGTTGCTCTGGATCCGAGGGAAGTGGTCCACAGGGGGGAGTTGACCGGGCGGTCAACATCCCTCGTGGACCAATGGGAGAAGGCCACCTCAGATAAAATTGGAAATTCATTTAAAAATAGAGGATGGCTGAATTATTAAAAACTCAAAAAATAAAAAATGTTTATTTTTTTTCTATTTTTTGGTGATTTTTAATTAATTTTTCAAAATAAAATTAAGGTATTTACAATATAGTACTATACATAGGTATATATACAATATTGAATTTTTTTTATTTTTAATTTGTTATTTTTATACATTTTTATCCCCATTTTATATTTTATTTATTTATATCATAAAATTAGGAATAAAAAGATATTTTTATTTTATTTTTATTATTTATATACAAGGAGTAAATAAATACATATGTACATATATATACATGGTATATATACAATGTGTTTTTGGGTTTTTAATTTTGTTTGTTTTTTTTGTTGTTTTTATTTTATTTATTTACAACATAAAAGATAGAGTATTTACAAATTTTATGGAAATTAATTTTATTTATTTATAAGGTGAAATAAATATAGAGACAAATGAGCTATGTACATGGTGACTATGTACAGGTGATCTATTTTTATTTTCTTTTTGATTTTTTTTCTATTTTTGTTTTGATAAATATATACACAATATATACAAATCATTTTTTTATTCTATTTTTGGGAGGAAAATATATTTATTTTATTTACAGGTATATTTACACACATGAGCCCCTATCTCCCTCTACTTTGATTTTTATGAAAGAGCAGGCAAAGCGGGATCCCCACCAATTCTTCAAAAATCCAAACTATTAGCAAACCCGTCCCCCCTTCTTGTCCCTACCGGAAGGAGGGTCTAGGGAGCGCAATTGCTAGATCACTGGAGAAGGAAGAGTAATGATTTCAGCAAGAGCAGCCGGACGGACTCCCCCGGGGAGTCGGGGGAGTCCCCGACTTGATCAGCGACTTTCATAAAGCCGGCCTTATCGATTGCTTCAAAAAAGAAAGCGTCAGGCTCATGCTGAGCCCTCCCTTGGGATTAGGTCGCTCAATATTTATTCTAAATATTTCCCTCTTTTTCTTTTTGTTCTTTATTCTTTTATTTTAGCACAAAAACATGCTAATTATTAGTTTTTACACAATGCATGCCTTTTGCTAATTATTTATATTTACACCTATCTACATGTATTTGTAAATGTTTTTGTAGCTAAAATATAAGAATAAAGAGTGATGAATGAGTATTCATCACCCCCCTATACTTAACTTTGCTAGTCCCTTAGCAAACACTTATTTGAAAAAGAAGTGAAAAAGAAGAAAGAAAAAGAAAAGGAGAAGAATGTACATGGATCAAGGTTGATTGTTAAACTTGCCTTCATTAAATTGAATTATGGAGCTTAATCAGATCTTTGGATTATTAATGTGTCGGAACCTTATTTGGACTTAAGCTTAAAACACAACAGCCTCTAAGTTCCACTAATCCTATCAAGACTCCTCAATGCTCCAGATCAGAACAAGTCATCAATCACAAACCCTGATGACCATGAATCTTTCCTTGTCTTGTAAATGTGAGGTATAAGCTCTCTACCTCAGAAATGGCAACTTGACAACCCTCCCCAACAAGGTAACTCTATGACGTCAATCTGGACACTCTTTCCTCGAGGAGCGGGGCATTCCCTTCTAAGTTCAAGTTCAACCGGCTCAAGAAGAGGAGGAAGAAGAGAATCGATCATGGCCAGTGTAGCCATGTATCCTTGGGAGCTTGACCAGTGTAGCCAAGTCTCCCTGCTGCAAGCTACATAAGGTGGATCATGAATCTCAAGCGTTGCTTATTGCACTCTATATACATACTCTGGTGGGATTATCATTTTCTATCAGACCCACCATTTTTTGGAGTTATTTTCTTTTTTTTCATTTTTCATTTTTTTTCAAGTGCATCTACACATCATATACATGTGCAGCATATATACAAGGAGTTTTTTCCTCTTGAGCCAGTAGACTATCCCTCTTTTGAAGCTTTATTGCAACCCACAACTCCTGTCGTTAGACCTCATGGTAACCAGACCAAGTTGAGACACACTTCCTTCACTAAAAGAAGAAGAGAGGTTCCGCCTAGAAGTACTACCCTCATATGCTACCCCAAGTCAAGGAAGACTGCCTCCTCACCACCTCATCCGTAGAGAGCTCGGTGCTAAGTGCTGGTGTCCAAGTAAATCCATTGTCTATATGAGTCATGTGTTGTTGTTAAGTGCTCTACTTAGGCTCATTGAGATGACATGTGATCATAGCCTAGTGGATTCAAAGAAGTAAGTCACCATGGACCTGAAAAGCCTTAAACCTAAGCCCTATAAGGTTCCTCTTATAAATTAGGTGGATTAAGATCTTAATCAAGCTCCATTTCCCAATTCAATTCTAGGCCAGTTTAAATGTCAACTTTCATCCAGAAAATTATATACATATGTACAAAAGATGCTATTTACACAAATTTTTACAAACATGCAAAATTTTTGAAAAATGTTTTGAAATCATGAATGGATGATGCATGAAGTGCAAGTTTTGCAAAAGTAGTTACACACATTTACACAAGATTTTTGCAAACTTTAGATTTTCAAAACATTTTGGAAAAATTTTGTACTATATACATAATTTTGATAAGAAAATATTTACACAAGCTTTACACAAAAGATTTTTGAAATCATTTTTACAAAAAAAATTTGTACACTATCTATTTATGTGCAAATAAAAGAATGATTATGTACATGAAAAATTTTTAATTTTTGCGATTTTTAGGGATTTTAGCCATTTTATTTATCAATACACTCACACAAAGTACGAGTTATGGCTAAAGTATATATGGAATATATACACACCCCCCTATACTTAGCTCGAACGATGTCCTCAGAGTCAAGAGCGATGAAGAAGACATAACTCGTGCTAGGTATAGGGTAGTGAAAAGGAAGGCTATATACAAAGTCGAATGAATAGAATAGAAAGTCAACAAGAACTCGGGTTTTCCCCCTATACATAGGATCAAGTAATCCTAAGTATAGCAGGCTGTATACAAAGGGAAAACCGAGTGGAGAATGTACAGGGTCTACCCCCCCATACTTAGGGTGAAATATCCCTAAGTATAGGCAGCAAAACATGGGTAGAAAGACACAAAGAAAATCAACGAATATATACAATGTGGAGGGGCATCACTCCCCCTATACTTAAGGTGAAGAACCTTAAGTATAGGCAACACAACAGAAGTGATGAAACAGAACGAAGAACAACCCGGTGTTTTCACCCCCCTATACTTAGGATGAGCAATATCCTAAGTATAGCAAAGATAATCCTAAGCGAAACCTGGGGTGAAAACAAGAACGCAAGAAAGAAAGATCAAAGTAAGACGAAACACGTATATACAAAAGAGTACAATGTTGAGGTGCCTCTCAACAAGCGCTAGATTTTACGCCCCTAGCTGGGCGCAAAGGCTAGGATAATGCAGTATCGAGATTCAGTACGACATCGGTAAGGGGAATGCCGTACTGTCGTCGCAGTCTCGGTATGAGAACAACGATGAACTCAACAGTGTAAACAAAGACACCCAGGTATGCAATCAAGTGGGTGTCTGCTACCGGTCAGTGATATTGAAAGAAGTGATCGGGATCCGGTAGCACAAAAGAAATCAGCGGCTCTGGGTTAGACTGGAGTGAGAGTATAGGGCTAAAGAAATCAAACGTGGAGAAGGATGGATCAGTGATAGATTCCTCCACGTCAATCAGTGTCTCAAACAAGTGTGGACAATCAAGATCAGGAGACTCTCTAAGCAGACTGATATCCGATGCATAAAATAGAATCAGATAAGGCAAATCATCGAATATCTCCAGAATGGGCTCATCCTCGCGAGGGTCATCGAGGTGAGAAGACTCAGAATCAGAATGATCTAAAGATTCGATTCCGTGCTTCGCCAGATCGGAAACACTCTCAACAGGTGAAACCGAGTACTCATCGAGTATGGCATCCTCCCGCAGATAACCCTCGGGGAGAGATGCATGATCAGAAGTGACAAGAAGAGGATCGAGATCTAGATGGGCATCTATGCTGCTATCAAGTATCCACTTGGTGCACCAGGCTGCATCATCATCGGAAGTGTAGGTCTCGGCAATCTGGAAGTAGGAGAAGGTACTAGTCAACACCGCAGAAGCTGGCAAAGTATCTGCGGCTGATCCTCGCTCTGCGGCTATGCTGGCTGCCAACTGGTCCTCAGCAAGTGTATCTGTCTCAACAAAGTGGAGGACAAAGGGCTCGAAGACGGGACTCTCTGTGTCTGTACTCTCAAAGTGGTGTCCCTCCTTGAGCTGTGGCTGCTGGGCTGAGTCCTGGTAGCTGTCTGCATCCAAGAAATGTCTCTGCAGGAAGGAAACTGACTCCTCCGGGACTGGAATCTGAGGTGTCTGAATCAATGGCTGCAAAAGCGGGGGCTCCTCCGGCTCTTGGAGCATCATAAGGTCTGATATCCAAGACTCGTCAACTAGGAACTCTGGGGTTGACTCGAACTCCAGCTGGAAAACCAACGGGAACTCAAGTAGACTCTGGGTTCGAACCTCTGCTATGGCAGTCATATCCTCTGTCAGTGGTGATGCATCATCCAAATCATCGGGCTGGTATGTAGAAACTGTATCATCATGTAAAGTGACACACCGCACTTGTACAACATCATCCGCATGTGTTGTCCCGACTACGGTATCTTGTGAAGAAGGTCTATGTGAATGTAAACTCGAGATGGTGTCCAGTAAGTAAATGTCGGACCTGCGGTGTGAACCGCCTCATGTGGTAATCACCAGTGCTATCTGCTCTGCGGTCATCCCCCGCATGGAGATCTCAATCAAGTCTGTCAGTGGAAGTCCATGGTCTGGAAATCTCCTCAAGAGGTCAAGAAACCCCGGCCATGCCTCGTGCAATGGCTCCTGAGGGTCAACTGAAAAGTCTGTGATCAAAGACCGCATAAACTCTGCTCTACGCGGGGGGAAGTATCTCTGTAAGAACTCTCGGCGTAGCTCTCCCCACGTCTCGAATGTCCTCCCCAATCGTCGATGCCATCTCATGGCTCTATCCTGAAGCGTGAAGGGGAAGGTCCTCCTCATCAGCTCCTCTGTAGTAATATCTGAATTACTCTGTGCTCTACAAAACTCCTCAAAAGCGGACAGTCGAAGATAAGGCTCCTCGTGCGCCTCTCCTGAAAATGTCGGCAGTCGCTGAATGTAATCCAAATCCAAAATGAATGGATGTTGTGTAGAAGCTGACTGAGCTCCATGTGCTTTCTGCTCCTCCATCCTTATGGAATAGGATATGTCTGATGATCTCGACTGCTCTCTCTGATCACCAACGGAGTGCGCTCTCAACTCAGCAACACCATCATCCGGGTCTCGCATCTGCTCTATCTGGTATCCTCGGACGTCTCACGCAGCATGCCCAGAGTAGTGAGATGAAAGGGAGGGAGGGAGCGGGAGGCTGGTCGGAGATCCGACCTCCTTAGAAGGTGGACTGGAATGATGGTCAGAAGATGGAGAAGAAGCCGTAAGAGCCGGCTCGAAGTGAGGGGGATCCATCATCCAGGGGTAAAGGAGAAGAAGAGGAATGAAGGGAGGGAGGTGGGAAATAGAAGAAGAGAAGAAGACGGGGAAAGACGGAAGGGATCTGGAAATCACACAAGATGAACAAGCAAAACCCCCGATTCACCTACGCACACAGAGCTGAGACCGAAAGGGATCGGTTAATTATCTTGTCGATTTTATTTTAGGTGAGCATTCAGTCTATCAGAGCGATTACGTGAGGTAAATAGGTATCCAGATATTTCTCAACCGATTGTCCCGTACTGAAAGCCGGTAATCAGTCAAGAAAAATCGGAGGCTCTATCCTAAGGTGCGGATCACTCTCTTGCTCATCCAAACCAAACAAGGAGGGGGTTACTCTCCCCAAGACAGATTTTTAGTGAAGTGTCTTTTAGGTCAAGTGTAATTAGCAGTCCCGATTTTATTGTTTTTGTTTTTAGATATTTTTCAATAAAAAGAAACGCCTAACGAATTTTTCGGTTCTCCTTATTATTAGGTCAAAAACAGAGGGAGAAGACGAAAAAGCCGATGCGCGATAAATCAATGATGCATGCAAAGTCAGAAATACGTACCTGTCACCAGCACTCTACATGCAATATGATCCGCGCATAATGTAAAGACAGAAAAGTAAACTACCTATATGGTGCAGCGGGAAAAACCGAGTCCTAAACAGCAGTTTCTACTCGAAGAACCGTCTAACTGGTCACCGATCCTTCAAGCCAAAGGTCCGGTCTCGGTCTACCCCTCCTCCTCCCGACACATCGGGTTCAGGAGCAGCGCTTGGCAGGGCAGGCTCTGGCACGTAGGCTACGAAGGCTATTAGTAGGTCCAATTAATCGCTCTATAGGAACAGGCAATCAGTGTGGGGATCCTACTAATTACAGCACAGTCAAGCAGAAAATCCTAAATCTAGGGGCTCGAAGAAAACTGCGTAAAACCGTAAATGGCAGCAAAAAACCAAAAAGCCGCGAAAAATCCGCGAAAAATCTAAACTAGCTACCGGGTCCTCGAGCACACCGGTGCTCGGCGAAACAGACCCGCTAAACAAGTCCAAGTTCAAGTCTGTCCCTGTATTATTACAATACAAATAAAATGTGCTGAAAGAAACCTAAGCTACTCTCTCTCACTCAGCTCCTCTCTCGCTCTCCCCTACGGCTCTGTGCAGAAGGGAGCCGCCTCCAAGTCCCGCGGTTGCGCTGGCTTCTCGAAAGCTGTCGCCTCGGTCCTCGGGCCCTTGCAAGAAAGGAACAAAGTGTCAAGCTGATAAAATAATCAAATATAAACAAGAAATAAAAATAGGGGTATATGTGCAAAATGGCAAATAAAGTCAATCAAAAAAAATCAAACAAAGACAAAAATAAAAGAAAATAAAATAAAACAAAATAAAGCAAAATCAAAAGAAAAGCAAAAAGCCACGGACTCAGAAAGAGTCGCAGAAAGCCGCGAAAAAGAAAATGAAATAAAAATAAAAACTACTAAGCCGTGCTCCCCGGCAACGACACCATTCTGATGACACAAAATGAAGGTACTGTCCAGCCGAGCTTGAGTGACTTAGATAAAATATCTAAAAGTCTCCAATAAGCCTGGAGGTAATTTTCCTGTAAAGAGAAAGAAGCAAGGAAAATTTAGGCACCTTAATTATTATTTTTGGGTTTTTAGATTAATTATTAGAATTTTTATGAGTTTTTAGGTGTTTTTTCGATTTTTAAGAGTTTTATATAATGAAAAATGACCAAAATTGGTCAGAAAATCAAACAAGACAAACTAAACAGTACTAATTTTGTTATAATTTTTAGATGAGTTTTAATATTTTTTGTGAATTTTTAAATCAGACAGTAAATAAAAAAGGCTGTTTTTGAATTTTTAAAAATAGCAAATAAAACCAAAAATATCCCCAAAAATTCTAGAAAATTTTACAACATGGCAGGAGCCATTGTCCAATTTTCATTGAATTCGGAGTAAATTTGCTATTTTATTAAGATTAAAAATCAAGCCACAGTGCATAGGGACCTAGCTGCAATTATAGTAAAACCCTGGCCCCCCTGGAGAATAAGGCAAGAAAATCCGGGGCCAAAAGTGCAAAATGCCCCCCGGGCCACGCACGATACACGTGACTCAGGCCTGGGGGACTTACTTGTCATTCCTATTTATAAAAATGCAAATCATAACAAGCCAAAAATGCAGGGCTAATATTGCAAAAACACCAAATATTCACGTGTCGACGCACGTGGTCACAACTGGCAGGGGTGTAAGTGCAAATCAAATAAACCAGAAGGTCCTCAGTGTAAAATTTGCAAAAATAAAAGAACTAAACTACGTATTTACAGGACTAGAAACTAAATGCGAAAAGTAGAGTGGCCTAAGAGCAAATACCCCTTATTAAAATCGCAAGGGCTGGATGCGTGCCACGTAGTTGATCGAACGGTGGAGAGAAGAGGGCGATATTTAGTCAGAGGGGATAGTCGTAACCGTCCCATAAAATCACCAGAGGGGATGATCATAAATTTTCATTGTGAATTGCTATACAATATTGTTGGAGATGAAGAAGATAAGATTCAATGCCTATGTGTAAGATGTAAAAATAGTTTGATTAATAACCATAGAGGAGTCTACAAGCATCTTATATTGAATGGGATTTGGCTACATTACACAAATTAGACATACCATGAAGAAGGTCTTCAACTTATTCTGGAATTAAATAATGATGTAACTTATGGCAAAGATCCAATGCAGACAGATGTTAGTGATGAGATATTAGAAATGTTAGATGATATTCAAAGACCTATTTCAGATGAAAGTGCATAACTCGTTAAGAATGATTTTTGTGAAATTTAACAGATACAGAAACTTGTTTAGCTCCGGTTGTTGAAATGTCTCGTTTAAGATTTTTATTAGAGTTATTTAAGATGAAAGTGAAGAATCATTGTACAATAGAAATGATGTTTGATGTTTTACATTTAATTCAAAGGATATTAAGTAATCCCGACAAGTTTTCAAAAGAATGGAAGAATGCAAAATCAAGGTTTCGATCTCTTGAATTAAATTATGAAAAAAATGATGCATGTGCAAATGATTGCATCTTATATTAGAAGGAGAATTCATCATTAGAGGTTTGTCCCACATATAATTCTTCCAGATTTTAGAAGAATAATGATGTAACCAGGCGAAAAAAACCTTGAGAAGATTTTACGATTCTTCCTTCTTTTACCTCGGTTGCAACGTTTGTATTCATCAACTAGAATGAAAAAATAGACTACATGGCACATTAACATCAAAAAGAAAGATACAAGTGATCTTGTTAGACATCCTTCATATTCGAAGGAGTGGATAAAGTTCAATAAAAGATATCCTTCATTTGCTGAAGAAGTTAGAAATATAAGACTAGGGCTTGTTTTTTATGATTTTATCCCCAAAATATGACTACAAGCTACTCTATTTGGCTTGTAATACTAGTTACATATAACCTACTGATGAATACCCATTCATCACTCTTTATTCTTATATTTTAGCTACAAAAACCTATGCAAATGCATGTAGATATGTGTAAATAGGAATAATTAGCAAAAGCATGCATGTTTGTAAATACTTATAATTAGCATGTTTTTGTGCAAAAATAAAAGAATAAAGAAGAAAAAGAAAAAGAGGGAAATATTTAGAATAAATATTGAGCAACCTAACCCAAGGGAGGGCTCAGCATGGGCCTGACCGCATAAAAGCCAAGTAGAGGGAGATAGGGGCTCATGTGTATATATTTTTGTAAATAAATAAAATTATATTTTCCTCACCCAAAAATATGCTTGTATATATTGTGTATATATTTAGAAGATATTAAAAACAAAATAAAAAATTAAATTAATTAAAAATCAAAAATCCAAAAATATCTTTTCACCATGTACATAGACCATGATCCTTTATTTGTTTCACCTTGTAAATAAATTTATTTATTTATTTATTTTTAAAACTCTTTGTAAATATTCTATGATATATTGTAAATAAAATAAATAAAGAGAAACAAAACAAAAATCAAATAAAAATAACAAAAATTAAAATTACAAAAATATATTGTACATATACCTATGTATAGCTATACTATGTGAATACCTTATTTTTATTTCCAAAAAATTAATTAAAAATCACCAAAAAATAGAAAAAATTAAAACAAAAATATTTCATGTTTTGAGTTTTTAATAAATCGGCCATTTCCTATTTTATTTTGAATTTTTAAAACATTTATGACGTGGCCTTCTCCGATTGGTCCACGGGGGATGTTGACCCCCCGGTCAACTCCCCCCCTTGGACCACAGGATTGCGGATCTGCTTTTGGACCCGACTTCTCGAATTTGTACCCGCTTGATCCGACTCCTGAATCCGCTAACCCCGGGCGCTAATCCGAGCCTGATCTTCCCTGATCCACGCCCGGAGGTTTGCATGGGGATCCGTGCTCCGAGCTCCACACCCGACTCCCATCTAGCCGGACCCCTAGTGGTATATAACCTGAGCTCCGCCGCACTTCATTTCCATCTTTGGCTCGCCACTCTCATTCCCGTGACCTCCATTGCAATCCCTGAGGTGACAGCTCGCGGTTGCCTTTGTCGCAGTGAGGAGGGGGTGCCCGGACCATCGATCCGGCGACGTTGCGCCGCCGTGCTCCGCCCCGCGCAGGAGCTCGAGCCTCAGGCAGTGACAACCTTCGAGGCGACGACCAGGAGCCACCTTAGCTCCAGCACAGTCTTCCACTCCACCCAGGTAGCATCTTAGCTCGCCTATTTAGCTTAATTTCTTGTTTCCCCCAAATCGAAGCTCCGACGTATTCCTTTGATTCCGGCTATATCGTACATCTTCTCGATCATCGGAACACTCAGTCATCTCCGCCATCCCTCGACGCACCTTCTCCGCCCCTTCACTCAACCCAGCTCGCACAGGAGCTGGGGTTCGAGCTCCACCGTCCTCCGCTCGCCGGAGCTCGCTCGTCCCGACCCACAGTTCACCCTCACGCCGCTTCTTCGGGTCGAGGCACTTTGCCCTCGACCCGCGAAGCTTCTGGGCTATTTTGCAGGTCAAGAGGAGGCCATCTGAGGCCCCCTCACATCTAGGCCAGGAGCTCCCCTCCGTCGACCTCGCCGGAGCCCCTCCAGGGCTCGGCTGGGCCATCGGAGGCCACCACCAGCTGCGGGACGACATCGCCGACCTTCTCCGATCTTCGGAGGCAGCTGAGGAGGACCACAGTACGCACACGAGGCCGGCGAAGCTCGCCGGCTGAGTGTTCTTCCAGTATCCTCCACCACCGTCCGATCGTCCTCAGATCTCCAGTTCCAATCATCGCCTTCCATTCATCAAGGAGCAGCCACCGTCAGATCCTTTCGAGGGTAGATCTGGACCGTAGCGCAGAGGGAGAGGCACCAGCACCTGAGCACCGTTAGATCCTCCACGTGCCTCGTTCTGCGCCGTCGATCGGCCCACGGGCGGAAGGAGAGAAGCGCCAGCATCCCAGGACCGTCTGATCAGCTACGTGGCGCACATCCAGCCGTCGACGTAATAAGGGGTAAATTACCTTAGGCCCCCTTTTAGTTTCTGTTTTACGTGTCAGTCCTGTAAATATTTTAGGCATTTTATTTACGTAGGGTAAATTGCACATTGGACCTCGTGCTTGTTTATATTTGCACTTATGCCCCTGTGTATGTGAGCCACGTGCTTCGTCACGTGCTTTGTCTGGGTTATTTGCAGTATTAGTCCTGTAGTTCTGGTTGGTTTATGAATGAATGAATACTTTTTGGTAATTGCATCGATACCCCTGTGAATGTGTTATTCGAGCATGTGCGGATTTTAGTGGGTTAATTGCATAACCGTCCCTGGACTTTTTGGTACGAGTTACCAAAAGGTCCTAGGACTTGGTTTTTATTACCAGAAGGTCCCTGAGTGCCCCAGGCACGCGCCACGCGCGTGACTTGCTGGGAAAATTGCACCTGGACCCCCAGATCTTCGGGTATTTGCACTTAAGTCCCTGTGCACAGTGCCCCCTTTTGATTTTTGAATAAAATATCAAACCACCTCCAAATTCGATGAAAATTTGACACATGGCTCCTGCCATGTTGTAGGATTTTTGAGAATTTTTGAGGACATTTTTGATTTTATTTGTTATTTTTAAAAATTCAAAAACATCTATTTTAGCTACTGTCTAGGTTTAAAAATCCCAAAAAAATATAAAAACACTCCCAAAAATTCTAAAAAATTTAGTTACTGTTCTTTTTGTGTTGTTTGAATTTCTAGCCAATTTTGGCTATTTGTCATTGAGCAAAAACCCTAAAAATCTAAAAATATCTAAAAACTCATAAAAATTATAATAAATAATCTAAAAACCCAAAAACAATAATTTTGGTGCCCTAATTTTCCTTGTTTTCTCTAGTATACAGGAAAATTACCTCCAGGTCCCTTTGAGATCTTTAAATATTTTATTTTTGGATTTCGGGCCTGGCTGGACAGTACCTTGTCTTTTTAGCACTGTTTGACTTTTAGAAAATAAAATACACCTTATAAAAATCCCAAAAATTCACCAAAAACATTAAAAAACCTAAAAAACATAAAAACAATTTTTCTTGAATTTTTGCTTATTTTTTATGCATTAAATAATTAGTTGAAGTTGGCTTGATTTTGTGTTTCTTCTATTTTCCTCACTTTTAAAAATCCAAAAAAATTTATAAAAATTATTAAAAACCACTAAAAACATTTTCTTTTAGTTTATTTTCATTTTTACTACTTCGTAGGCCCTAGGCCAACCCGTGCTCCTTGTGTTCGACCCTGGGTGCTATACCAGGTTAATCTCATAGCTAGGCCGCTTTCTTTTGTGCTTGATTGATTTATTTGCTAGAGTGGTCTGATTTTTCTTGATACACCCATCCTCTGAGATCCGGGTCGCAACGACCCTTGTTTCATTACCTTCACCCGGGACTTCTAGGGTTTTAGGGTTATCAGAATGGCGTCGTTGCCGGGGAGCACGGCTTAGTAGTATTTTTGTCTTTATTTTTGTTTTTCGTTTCGCGGTTTTTCGCGGCTCTTCGGAGTCCGCGGCTTTTCGCGGCTTTTGTATCTAGCTTCTTTTTGTTTTATTTGGTTTTATTTTGATTTTCTTTTATTTTTATTTTTATTTTTATTTTTGTTTTATATTGTGTGTTTATTTTATTTTTCAGTTTTGCATATATACCCTGACTTGTATTTTCATTTCTTTTTTTATTTGATCATTTTTGCTGGTCTGACCACTCTTTTCTCTGTCTTGCGAGGGCCTGAGGACCGCGGAGGCGACTTTCGAGGAGCCGGTGCAGCTGAGGAACTTGGAGGCGGCTTCTTTCTCTACGAAGCCGCAGGAGAGAGCGAGAGAGAGAGAGTTGAGTGGGTGAGGTATTAGGATAGAATTTTCATTTATTCATTATTATTGTAATAATACAGGGACAGGACTTGGACACTGTTTGGACTTGTGACCGTAGCGGGTCTGTTTCGCCGAGCACCGGTGTGCTCGGGGGACCCATTAGGACCTCGCGGTTTTTCGCGGCTTTTCTTTTTCTTTCTTACTGTCATTTTCCGGTTTTCTTCGCGGTTTTTGCTCGAGCCTTTAGATTTAGATCTAAGTAGGATCCACACACCTTAATGAAATATCTGTTCCTATAGGCCGTAATTGGACCTACTTAAAATAAATAATAAAAATAACCGACTCGCTAGCCTCCGTAGCCTACGTGCCGTAGCCCGTCCTGTAAAGCGCTTACTCCTACCCCCGATTTGTCGGGCAGGGGAGGGACGGGCCAAGACCGGACCCTTTGGCTTGGAGGTCGGTGACCGGTTAGACGGTTCTTCGCTAGAAGTTGCTCGTCTAGGACTCGGCTTCCCGCTGCATCATTTAGCTTAGTTTAAATTCTGTCTTTATTTTATGTGCGGATCATTTTGCATGTAGAGAGCTGGAGCAAGGTACGCATTTCTGACTTTGCATGCATCATTGATTTCTCGTGCATCGGCTTTTTCGACTTCTCCCCCCTGTTTTGGACTTAATAATCAGGAGAATCGAAAAATTCGTTAGGCGTTTTTTTTGCTTTGAAAAATACCTAAAAAGTGAAACCATAAAATTGGGACTGCTAAGATTATTGACCTTAAAACTCGCTCACCCTAAAAATTTTGTCTTGGGGAGAGCAACCCCCTCATTGCTTGGTTTGTATGCGTGAGAGAGTGACCCGCACCCTGGGTAGAGCCCCCCGTTGCTAAACCCGACTGATTACCGACTCTTCCGTGCGGGCCAGTCGGTTGGGGTTAGCAGCGGATATCCCAACAGGTCACGTAAGCGCTCTGATATCTTGAGTGTTCACCAAAATAAAATCGACAAGATAATTTGACCGAACTTTTACGGTCTTCAGCTCGCGTTGCGTTGGTGAATCGGGGGTTTGTTTTTAGATCATAATTTTTCCAGATCTCATCCGCCCTACTCGCCAGATCAAGATGATGGGTAGACGATCTCTTAGGCAGCCTCTGGCTGCACCACTTTCGGGCGCGTCTACCTCATCATCTAGGTTGGCTCGCGAGAGCTCAGACCCGCTCTCCGAGCCCGAGTATGACTCCACCCTGTTCCCCCTCGATCCCCTTTCTGACCGTCCTGAGAGACACGAGCCCGAGGAGAGATTGATACATTTGACGGCACCTGAGTTGGGCTCATTTGATTTTGCAGACGTCGAGATGGCTGGAGCAGGCAGTTCTGATGATCACTCCCGTCGACCAGAGCACATTGTACTAGACCAGGGAGCGATCAACTCCACCCTGATCGCATCACTCGATACAGTTCAGCAGCAGCTCCGCGATCAGGGAGCATTCATGATAGAGATGAGGAGAGAGTTGGAGAGGCTCAGAGCAGAGCGAGATGCGCAGAGCGAGCCCGAGGAGATCCCGGATGCAGATGCACAGGCACGAGCCGCAGCAGCAGCAGCAGCCGCGGCCGCAGCTGCAGCGGCAGCAGCCGCAGGAGGAGCAGGACCACCTAGACCGATGCGGGAGTTGCACAACCCCGGATCTACACTGATGCACCATTGGGTTGTGGTTCCGGCTATCGTGGGGGACTTCAAGTTCCCCCCGAACACCTTGCAGATGCTTCCTCGGTTCCATGGACTTGCTACAGAGGAGCCCCACCTCCACCTCCAGGAGTTTTTGATGATATGCAGCACTGTCCACGACAGACATGTGGACTAGGACACGATCAGGATGATCGCCTTCCCCTTTTCACTGGCAGATAGAGCAGCCACCTGGCTGAAGCACTTGGGGAGGTTTGTCTATACCTGGGAGCAGCTCCGCACCGAGTACTTGAACAAGTACTATCCACTCGGGCGGACGAATGCAGCGAGGGCCCTGATTAGTAACTTCTCCATGTTCCCCAACGAGCAGTTTCACGAGGCTTGGGAGAGGTTCAGAGAGCTCCTGGACAGATTCCCGCACCACGACATCACGAAGCCGAACCTAGTTCAGAGCTTCTTCAGTGGGTTGTCACCAGAGCTACAGGGCCTGGTGAATGCTTCTTGTGGCGGGTCCTACTTCGCCAAGGACCACGACCAGGTCTGGGCTATTTTTGAGGAGATGGCAGAGAACTACATGGTGATGTCCCAGACCCGGCTCTACACTCAGAAGACCCAGCCACATCAGCCAGGACCCGTGCAGTACCAGAGGATAGCACGGGTAGATGCAGGTCCTTCCAGTTCGTCCGCAGCAGCAGCAGCAGCAGAGTCATCAGCTGCGGACATGGGTATCATCAGCGAGAAGTTGGACCGCATGGAGCTGATCGAGAAGAAGCAGTGCCAGAGTATCACGCAGATGGAGCAGATGGCACAGGTCTTGAGCGACATGAAGACACAGCTCATGTGTCTCCAGGAGGCACAGACGGCTTCTCAGCCCCGTCTTCAGTCGTGAGGCGACACCGGCAGCAGCAACAGCTCGTCCCAGCGCTCCAGCACTCCAGTGCAGCCTAGACAGGTTCATCTTGTACAGGCGGAGCCGTACCAGCAGCCGCAGCCCACCTACCAGTCTCCACCATCTCCAGAGATGCAGATGGTGGTCTACCAGCCGGACCAGCCTCTGGCAGTACTCCCGCCAGCCCCCTTTGATGCCGAGCCGTTGATGGATGTCAACGGGATTTGGTACGACCGCCCCCAGCCTGGGATCCGACGAGACCATCCCGGATTCAGGTGGGGGAGTGGTGGTGCCCAGCCCCAGCAGCAGCCGTCAGGACAGGGAGGGCAGTACTCCCAGCAGAGAGACCAGCACCAGCCGCAGCAGCAGCCCCCAGCATATCACCAGCAGTCATCCTACGGTCCTCGTCCCTATCAGCAGCAGGGACAGTCTTGGAGACGTGAGCAGCAGGCTCACCAGGGATACCAGCAGCACCCTCCATCCTACCCCTCTTACCCACAGCAGTTCCAGCAGCCTCACCCACAGAGAGGCCACCCGTCGGGCTCCCACGAGAGCCCCGCCTTGGATGACATCGCCCGCCTCCTCACGGATCAGCAGGCCACATTCCGACGGGAGATGGACGAGTTTCGCCAGGAGATGCGGGACCTGGTGAGAGGGAAGGCCGCCATACCAGCCCAGATAGAGCCCAATCCGAACAACCTCAAGAGGAAGTCTGAGCAGGTAGTACCTACTGAGTTAGCCACTCCTAGTGACCCATTTGATGATACTTCTTCGGATCTATTTGATGCTGATTTTGTCACACTTAGGAGCGGTAGGACCCCAGCAGGCGGCAGCGCCTCATCTGAGCACCATCCCGAGGCGCCACAGGAGGAGGAGGAGAGCGGTACTGAGGCCGCTCCAGATGATGACGGTGGCACTGAGGCCACCAAGGATGCTGATCCCACCGGCGGTACTGAGGCCGCCGCTTCACCAGATCTAGGAGGTGGTACTGATGCCACCCATTCATCCGAGCCAGCCAGCGGTACTGATGCCGCACGACGTCTACCTTCAGCAGCAGCAGAGCAGCCAGCCCGTGGTGGTACTGAGGCCACCGGTGTTTGTAGAGACAGAGATGTTGTTTTTCCTCGTGTTCATGTATCTCGGAACTCTGCTATTAATAAAGGAAAAGGTTTACTTTCTTCTGGTCCCACTGTGGTGCATGATGTATGTGTGGATCCGGTCCTTGAACCGTCTAGACCTTTTCCTAGTCCTTCATCTGAGAAGGACCCAGTGATCCCCTTCCCTAGAGCCCTTCAGATGGGAAAAGGGAAGAAAAATGATCCAAAAAAGAGAGAGCTTGAGGAGTTCAGCCAGAGCATGATTGATCGATTCCATATCCAGCTGACCCTCCAGGAGGCTTTGCAGCACATCCCCCTTCTCCAGCGTTCTTTGAGAGAGAGGACTACAGTTAGGAGGAGGAGGAGGAACCACACTTCAGAGATACATGTGCTGACCAAAGCCACGTGCTTTGCGATCCAGAATCGACTACCAGCCAAGAGGCCAGATTCAGGGGCCCCGTATGTCAGATTCCAGATTAGTGAGCAGTGGTTCGACCGTACTCTTCTAGATAGCGGATCGTCGATTAACCTTCTTCCGGCAGCCCTTCTCGACCGCTTCGAGTTGGGCACTCTTCGACAGAGCAGGACAGTCCTTCAGTTCGCTGATCGATCTGTCAAGAGGCCGAAGGGGTTATTACGAGACGTTATCGTCACGATTCAGGGCCTGCAATTCCCCGTGGACTTCGTAGTGTTGGACATGGAGATCCCTGAGTCAGTGGCCGATACCCCCATCATCCTTGGTCGTCCGTTCTTGGCCACAGCCAAAGCGGTGACTGATCATGATAGCGGGAAGGTGTGCTTTCGCGTCCAGGGCGAGAGTATACAAATAGAGACGGTCGAGGACTATAGAGCCAGATTCAGATCCCGCTCAGATGCGAGTACAGACTCAGAGCAGCTGACAGACACAGAGCCAGACATCCACCAGGACTGTGATTTTGTGATCACAGATGATGAGGCAGCTTGGGCAGAACTTGAGACACAGACCACCCTCTCACTTTCAGACACAGCTGATGCAGAGATGTCAGCAGAGGAGAGTCTGGAGAGCACAGACCTGGTTCAGGATACCATTGAGGCAGCAGAGCCGGTCCTTGATCGCAGCACGATGATTAGTGATGGTGGTGCTGAAGCCACCTTGTTTTCCGGTGGTACTGATGCCACCGTTTCTGATGCAGACCCCTCAGATTCAGAGTCTGATTGGGCCGATTCCTATGATCAGATGCCAGACCTGAGTCCGTCTGAGCCTATTGATGAGGAGGAGGTAGATGCAGAGCCGAGCAGAGACAGTACAGTTGAGCCGCCTTCTCCCGATCCAGTTTGCGAGAGTATGCTTTCACTTTCCCAGGCAGATTGGCCGACCTTGCAGCTTTCACTCAGTTTCTTCCACAGCCAGATTTGCCGGCACCCAACATTCCAGAGCTGAAGCCGCTCCCTACTTCGCTGAAGTATCGATTCCTTGCGGGCGAGCCTGAGATGTACCCAGTCATCATCTCCGCCGAGTTGACTGGAGAGCAGGAATCCCGTTTGATGGGGGTTCTTGAAAAGAACCGCAAGGCGATCGGATGGAGCGTAGCAGATCTCCATGGGATTAGTCCATCGGTGTGCTCCCACCATATCTATCTCGAGGAGGGGGCGAAGCCGTTGCGTGAGTTCCAGCGGCGTCTGAACCCCAACCTGAGAGAGGTTGTGATGAAGGAAATATCAAAGTGGTGGGGTGCAGGTTTTATTTATCTCATTTCCGACTCCAAGTGGGTCAGCCCCTTGCATGTGGTGCCCAAGAAGACGGGCATCACGACTGTGATCAGTGAGTCGGGAGAGGAGATTGCTACATGAGTACCCACCTCTTGGAGGGTTTGTGTTGACTACAGGAGACTCAACCAAGCCACCAAGAAGGACCATTTCCCCCTGCCTTTTATTGACCAGATCATTGAGAGACTGGCAGGGAAGAGCCATTATTGCTTCCTGGATGGGTACTCAGGCTACAACCAAGTGGCCATCGCTCCTGAGGATCAGGAGAAGACCACCTTTACCTGTCCCTTCGGCACATATGCTTTTCGACGCATGCCATTTGGGCTATGCAATGCCCCTGCGACTTTTCAGAGGTGCATGCTGTCGATCTTCTCGGACATGGTAGGGGAGTGCTTAGAGGTCTTCATGGATGATTTCTCGATCTACGGCGACGGATTTGATTCTTGTCTTGACTGCCTAGATCGAGTACTTCAGCGATGTATTGAGTATCACTTGGTGCTATCTTGGGAGAAGAGTCACTTCATGGTGACTCAAGGGACGGTGCTTGGCCACATCATCTCCAACAGGGGTATGGAGGTCAATCCGGCCAAGGTTGATGTCATTAGAAAACTCGCACCGCCGTCCAATTTGAGGCAGCTACGGTCATTTCTGGGGCACGTTGGATTTTATAGGAGATTTATTCAGGATTTCAGCAGGATTGCCCGGCCGTTGACTGACCTCTTGACGAAAGACACCGAGTTCCTTGTCGATGACAAGTGCCTTTCGTCGTTTGCTACTCTCCAGCAGTGTGTGATTGAGGCTCCTGTCCTCCAGCCGCCTGATTGGTCTCTCCCATTCGAGATCATGACGGACGCCTCCGATTTTGCCGTAGGGGCAGTGCTGGGACAGAGGAGGGATGGAGTACCATTTGCTATACACTATGCTAGCCGCACATTGGATTCCGCCCAACGGAATTATACAGTCACAGAGAAGGAGATGCTAGCCGTAGTGTTTGCCCTGGATAAGTTTAGATCATATATCATCGGATCTAGAGTGACTTTGTTTACAGATCACACCGCCATCAGGTACCTCATGGCAAAGAAGGATGCCAAGGCCAGACTGACTAGATGGATCCTTCTACTCCAGGAGTTTGACATTGAGATTAAGGATAAGCCTGGAGTCAAGAATGTGGTGGCGGATCATCTCTCCCGATTAGAGCAGCCTGAGGATTCTGAGCAGATTGATCCTATTAGAGATACCTTCCCAGATGAGGCGATCCTTGCTATCGCCTCACTCCCTTGGTACGCCGATATTGTGAACTTTCTCGTTGCTGGGAAAGTCCCACAAGATTGGCCCAGGCAGAGGCTTGAGACCTTCCTAGCGAAGGCCAAGTCTTACCATTGGGAGGATTCCATCCTTTACCACGAAGGAGGGGATAGCGTATGGCGTCGGTGTATTCCTCAGGAGGAACACCATAGCGTCCTCACTTACTGCCACAAGCTTGAGGCAGGAGGACATCATTCTGGGAGGAGAACGGCACAGAAAGTGCTCCAATCCGGCTTGTGGTGGCCTACCCTCTTCAAGGACTCAGATGAGTTCGTGAAGAGGTGTACTGACTGTCAGAGGATGGGCACTTGTGGACAGCGTGATATGATGCCGATGCAGCCCATTCACTTCTGTGAGGTTTTTGACGCATGGGGCATCGATTTCATGGGTCCATTCCCTAAGAGTCAGGGATTTGAGTACATTCTGTTGGCCGTGGATTATGTAAGTCGTTGGGTGGAGGCTATCCCCGCCTGAGCCGCTGATGCGAGGACAGTTTGCAGATTTTTGAGGAAGCATATCATCACACGGTTCGGGGTTCCACGAGTTCTTATTTCTGATGGGGGATCTCACTTCATCAACGACCCGGTGAAGGCACTTGCTAGCGAGTTCGGCATAGATCATCGTGTTGCTACACCGTACCATCCACAGACAAATGGTCTAGCCGAAGTGTCGAATAGGGAGATCAAGACTATCCTGCAGAAAGTCATCCGCCCTGACCGAAAGGATTGGTCACAGCTTTTGGACTCGGTCTTGTGGGCATATAGGACGTCTTTCAAGACACCTTTGGGTACATCTCCCTTTCGCCTCGTATATGGCAAGCCATGCCATTTACCTGTTGAGCTGAGGCACAAGTCACTTTGGGCAGTTACAGACATACTTATGGATTCAGATGATATAGGAGACCAGAGGAGGGCAGAGCTAGCTGCCCTAGAGGAGCTTAGAGATGCAGCGTTCTCAAGCAGCCTACATTATAAGGAGAGAGTCAAGGAGTGGCATGATTCTCATATCAGCCACAAGCATTTTGAGATTGGACAGAGAGTATGGCTGTTTGATGCGAGGCTTAGACTATTTCCAGGGAAGCTACAGAGCAAATGGAAAGGACCTTATCTGGTTCGGAAGGTACACGACAACGGTAGCATCGACATATCTGAGTTTTCTTCTGAGAGTACCTTCCGAGTGAATGGCCAGCGGCTCAAGCCATTTCTAGATCATGAGCCGCGGGTCGTTGATATTGCCCCTATTCATTTTGCGTGAGATGTGGTCCTTGACTCACATCTAATGCATCTCACGCCTGAGTTTCACTGATCTTCCGCTGTATATAGATCCAGATGTCCATATCATCACATTCTTTAGTCCCACATCCCTTTCTTCATCTTGTGATTATGCTTTACTTAGGGTGCACTTTACCCTAAGTATAGGGGGGATGTGAGACCTTTCGGGTATTTCTTTTGTTTCTGTCTACCCCTGTTTTGTTGCCTATACTTAGGGATAGCTTACCCTAAGTATAGGGGGGGTAGACCCTGTACATTCTCCACTCGGTTTTCCCTTTGTGGACAGCCTGCTATACTTAGGATTACTTGATCCTAAGTATAGGGGGAAGACCCGAGATCCTCTTCACTTTTCATTCTCTTTTGTATAGCCTTTCTTTTCACTTCCCTATACATAGCACGAGTTATGTCTTCTTCATCGCTCTTGACTCTGAGGACATCGTTCGAGCTAAGTATAGGGGGGTGTGTATATATTTCATATATACTTTAGCCATAACTCGTACTTTGTGTGAGTGTGTTAATAAATAAAAATGGCTAAAAACCACAAAAATTAAAAATTTTCATGTACATAATCTTCTTTTATTTGCACATACATAGCTAGTGTACAAATTATTTTTGTAAAAATGATTTCAAAAATCTTTTGTGTGTAAAGCTTGTGTAAATATTTTTGTAAAAAAATGTTTTGAAAATCAAAAGTTTGCAAAAATCTTGTGTAAATGTGTGTAAATATCTTTTTGCAAAACTCGCACTTCATGCATCATCATTCATGATTTCAAAACATTTTTCAAAAATTTTGCATGATTGTAAAATAGTGTGTAAATATGCATCTTTTTGTACATATGTATATAGTTTTTCTTGGATGATAGTTGACATTTAAACTAGCCTGGAATCAAATTGAGAAATGGAGCTTGATTAATATCTTAATCCACCTAATTCTAAGAGGAACCTTATAAGGCTTAGGTTTAAGGCTTTTCAGGTCCATGGTGACTTAATTCTTTGAGTCCACTAGGCTATGATCACATGTCATCTCAATGAGCCTAAGTAGAGCACTTAACAACAACACATGACTCATATAGATTATGGCTTTACTTGGACACCAGCACTATGCACCGAGCTCTCTACGGATGAGGTGGTGAGGAGGCAGTCTTCCTTGACTTGGGGTAGCATATGAGGGTAGTACTTCTAGGCGGAACCTCTCTTCTTCTTATAGTGAAGGAAGTGCGTCTCAACTTGATCTGGTCGCCATGAGGTCTAACGACGGGAGTTGTGGGTTGCAATAAAGCTTCAAAAGAGGAATAGTCTACTGGCTCAAGAGGAAGAACTCCTTGTATATATGCTGCACTTGTACATGTTGTATAGATGCACTCGAAAAAAAATGCAAAAAGAAAAGAACTCCAAAAAAGTGGTGGGTCTGAGAGAAAATGATAATCCCACCGGAGTATGTATATAAGTGCAATAAGCAAAGCTTGGTTTCATGATCCACCTGTTGTAGCTTGCAGCAGGGAGACTTGGCTACACTGGTCAAGCTCCCAAGGGTACTTGGCTACACTGGCCTTGACCCATTCTCTTCTTCCCCCTCTTCTTGAGCCGGTTGTACTTGAACTTAGAAGGGAATACCCCGCTCCTCGAGGAAAGAGTGGCCAGATTGAGGTCATAGAGTTACCTTGTTGTGGAGGGTTGTCAAGTTGCCATTTCTGAGGTGGAGAGCTTAGACCTCACTTTCACAGGACAAGAAAAGATTCATGGTCTTCAGGGTTTGTGATTGATGACTTGTTCTGATCTGGAGCATTGAGGAGTCTTGGTTATAGATTGGTGGAACTTAGAGGCTGTTAGGTTTTAAGCTTAAGTCTAAATAAGGTTCCGACACATTAATAATCCAAAGATCTGATTGAGCTCCATACCTCAATTTAATAAAGGCAAGTTTAATAATCAACCTTGATCCATGTACATTCTCTTTTTCTTTTTCTTTCTTTCTTTTTCACTTATTTTTCAAATAAGTGTTTGCTAAGGGACTAGCAAAGTATAGTATAGGGGGGTGATGAATACCCATTCATCACTCTTTATTCTTATATTTTAGCTACAAAAACCTATGCAAATGCATGTAGATATGTGTAAATAGGAATAATTAGCAAAAGCATGCATGTTTGTAAATACTTATAATTAGCATGTTTTTGTGCAAAAATAAAAGAATAAAGAAGAAAAAGAAAAAGAAGGAAATATTTAGAATAAATATTGAGCAACCTAACCCAAGGGAGGGCTCAGCATGGGCCTGACCGCATAAAAGCCAAGTAGAGGGAGATAGGGGCTCATGTGTATATATTTTTGTAAATAAATCAAATTATATTTTCCTCACCCAAAAATATGCTTGTATATATTGTGTATATATTTAGAAGATATTAAAAACAAAATAAAAAATTAAATTAATTAAAAAGCAAAAATCCAAAAATAACTTTTCACCATGTACATAGACCATGATCCTTTATTTGTTTCACCTTGTAAATAAATTTATTTATTTATTTATTTTTAAAACTCTTTGTAAATATTCTATGATATATTGTAAATAAAATAAATAAAAAGAAACAAAACAAAAATCAAATAAAAATAACAAAAATTAAAATTACAAAAATATATTGTATATATACCTATGTATAGCTATACTATGTGAATACCTTATTTTTATTTCCAAAAATTAATTAAAAATCACCAAAAAATAGGAAAAATTAAAACAAAAATATTTCATGTTTTGAGTTTTTAATAAATCGGCCATTTCCTATTTTATTTTGAATTTTTAAAACATTTATGACGTGGCCTTCTCCGATTGGTCCACGGGGGATGTTGACCCCCCGGTCAACTCCCCCCCTTGGACCACAGGATTGCGGATCTGCTTTTGGACCCGACTTCTCGAATTTGTACCCGCTTGATCCGACTCCTGAATCCGCTAACCCCGGGCGCTAATCCGAGCCTGATCTTCCCTGATCCACGCCCGGAGGTTTGCATGGGGATCCGCGCTCCGAGCTCCACACCCGACTCCCATCTAGCCGGACCCCTAGTGGTATATAACCTGAGCTCCGCCGCACTTCATTTCCATCTTTGGCTCGCCACTCTCATTCCCGTGACCTCCATTGCAATCCCTGAGGTGACAACTCACGGTTGCCTTTGTCGCAGTGAGGAGGGGGTGCCCGGACCATCGATCCGGCGACGTTGCGCCGCCGTGCTCCGCCCCGCGCAGGAGCTCGAGCCTCAGGCAGTGACAACCTTCGAGGCGACGACCAGGAGCCACCTTAGCTCCAGCACAGTCTTCCACTCCACCCAGGTAGCATCTTAGCTCGCCTATTTAGCTTAATTTCTTGTTTCCCCCAAATCGAAGCTCCGACGTATTCCTTTGATTCCGGCTATATCGTACATCTTCTCGATCATCGGAACACTCATTCATATCCGCCATCCCTCGACGCACCTTCTCCTCCCCTTCACTCAACCCAGCTCGCACAGGAGCTGGGGTTCGAGCTCCACCGTCCTCCGCTCGCCGGAGCTCGCTCGTCCCGACCCACAGTTCACCCTCACGCCGCTTCTTCGGGTCGAGGCACTTTGCCCTCGACCCGCGAAGCTTCTGGGCTATTTTGCAGGTCAAGAGGAGGCCATCTGAGGCCCCCTCACATCCAGGCCAGGAGCTCCCCTCCGTCGACCTCGCCGGAGCCCCTCCAGGGCTCGGCTGGGCCATCGGAGGCCACCACCAGCTGCGGGACGACATCGCCGACCTTCTCCGATCTTCGGAGGCAGCTGAGGAGGACCACAGTACGCGCACGAGGCCGGCGAAGCTCGCCGGCTGAGTGTTCTTCCAGTATCCTCCACCACCGTCCGATCGTCCTCAGAGCTCCAGTTCCAATCATCGCCGTCCATTCATCAAGGAGCAGCCACCGTCAGATCCTTTCGAGGGTAGATCTGGACCGTAGCGCAGAGGGAGAGGCACCAGCACCTGAGCACCGTTAGATCCTCCACGTGCCTCGTTCTGCGCCGTCGATCGGCCCACGGGCGGAAGGAGAGAAGCGCCAGCATCCCAGGACCGTCTGATCAGCTACGTGGCGCACATCCAGCCGTCGACGTAATAAGGGGTAAATTACCTTAGGCCCCCTTTTAGTTTCTATTTTACGTGTCAGTCCTGTAAATATTTTATGCATTTTATTTACGTAGGGTAAATTGCACATTGGACCTCGTGCTTGTTTATATTTGCACTTATGCCCCTGTGTATGTGAGCCACGTGCTTCGTCACGTGCTTTGTCTGGGTTATTTGCAGTATTAGTCCTGTAGTTCTGGTTGGTTTATGAATGAATGAATACTTTTTGGTAATTGCATCGATACCCCTGTGAACGTGTTATTCGAGCATGTGCGGATTTTAGTGGGTTAATTGCATAACCGTACCTGGACTTTTTGGTACGAGTTACCAAAAGGTCCTAGGACTTGGTTTTTATTACCAGAAGGTCCCTGAGTGCCCCAGGCATGCACCACGCGCGTGACTTGCTGGGAAAATTGCACCTGGACCCCCAGATCTTCGGGTATTTGCACTTAAGTCCCTGTGCACAGTGCCCCCTTTTGATTTTTGAATAAAATATCAAACCACCTCTAAATTCGATGAAAATTTGAGACATGGCTCCTGCCATGTTGTAGGATTTTTGAGAATTTTTGAGGACATTTTTGATTTTATTTGTTATTTTTAACAATTCAAAAACATCTATTTTAGCTACTGTCTAGGTTTAAAAATCCCAAAAAAAATATAAAACCCCCCCCCCAAAATTCTAAAAAAATTAATTACTGTTCTTTTTGTGTTGTTTGAATTTCTAGCCAATTTTGGCTATTTTTCATTGAGCAAAAACCCTAAAAATCTAAAAATATCTAAAAACTCATAAAAATTATAATAAATAATCTAAAAACCCAAAAACAATAATTTTGGTGCCTAATTTTCCTTGTTTTCTCTAGTATACAGGAAAATTACCTCCAGGTCCCTTTGAGATCATTAAATATTTTATTTTTGGATTTTGGACCTGGCTGGACAATACCTTGTCTTTTTAGCACTGTTTGATTTTTAGAAAATAAAATACACCTTATAAAAATCCCAAAAATTCACCAAAAACATTAAAAAACCTAAAAAACATAAAAACAATTTTTCTTGAATTTTTGCTTGATTTTTGATGCATTAAATAATTAGTTGAAGTTGGCTTGATTTTGTGTTTCTTCTATTTTCCTCACTTTTAAAAATCCAAAAAAAATTATAAAAATTATTAAAAACCACTAAAAACATTTTCTTTTAGTTTATTTTCATTTTTACTACTTCGTAGGCCCTAGGCCAACCCGTGCTCCTTGTGTTCGACCCTGGGTGCTATACCAGGTTAATCTCATAGCTAGGCCGCTTTCTTTTGTGCTTGATTGATTTATTTGCTAGAGTGGTCTGATTTTTCTTGATACATCCATCCTCTGAGATCCGGGTCGCAACGACCCTTGTTTCATTACCTTCACCCGGGACTTCTAGGGTTTTAGGGTTATCACCTACCACTTTGGATGTCGAAGAATTCATCATTTATGATGATGTCCTTATTAATACTTGGGTAAAAACAAGCAGGAAATGCAATAGATGTTTACATGCAACCTTTGATAGAAAAGCTTAAAATCTTATGGAGTACCGACATGCAGAGTTATGATGTAGTAAAGAAATAATTTTTTTATGATATGTACCTCTCTAATGTAGACCATTAATGATTTTCCAGCGTAAGCAAATTTATCGGGTTGAAGTACAAAAGGCAAGCTCGTATACCCGATTTGTATGGAAAACACACAATCCACATGCTTATTTAAGAGTGTGAAACATTGTTATTTAGGTCATCGGCATTTCTTACCTATAAAACATAGATGACATAAAGGTGAGAATAACAACAAGTTTGACGTCCAACTATTTGGGTGTTGAATCATCTTAATCCAAAAATCAGATGACTTGATATGGTAAGAACACGAAAGATTGGTAGATTCTATTTGGATAAAACACACAAGAAAAAGTTAAAAGAAAGTTGACAAAAATAAGTATATTGTTTCAAGAATTGTCATATCGGAAAACTTTACAGATTCATCATAATCTAGATGTAGTGCATATAGAGAAGAATATTGTGGAAAATATCTTTAAAATGTTGAATCTTTCGAGTATTGTGAAGGAAAATGTTCGAGTAAGTTGTGATTTGATACAATTCGGAATTCAACAAGATTACATCATGTTGAGTCAGATAATTCTAGAATTATATTACCAGTTTAATTTATATGTTGTCCAATGATCAACGGGATAGAATACTGCATTTTTTAAAAAACATCAAAGTATCGGATATATTATATTTTCAACTTAACAGATGGGTAAATGAGACAGAAAAGAAAATAACAACATTGAAAAGTCATGATTAGCATATGCTTATGCAAATTAATTTTCTTTTGGCAATCAGAGGGATCCTCCATTCTAATGCGAGCAACCGTTAATCGAATTAGTCGATTTTTTAATGTACTATGTTTGAAAACATTAGATCCAGTATTATTATATCAATTAGAAATGGTGTCCTAACATTATGTAAGTTTGAATGCATATTTCTTCCTTCATTTTTCGATATAATGATACATTTGATTGTGCACCTGGCAAGTGAGACACGAATATGTGAACCAAATCAATATCGTTGGGTATATCTGATCGAACGATACTTATGGAAATTAAAGAATATAATGTTAATAAGGCAACACCGGAAGGTTGTATAGCTGAGGGATAGTTATGTGAAGAATGTACTATATTTTGTGATATGTATATGAATGATGAAAATAACGTGATATTCGATATTTTTAAATGAAACAATGACGAAAATGTGGGAAATGAAGATCCGAATATACTCTGGATTTTTTAACAAAATGAAAGAGTGATACTTAAAAGTATCAGTTGGTCGATTTCAGATGAAGAAGGAGATCTTATTCATTATTATATTTTTTTATTAGATTAAATCGATTATTTTTTTGAACAATACAATTCAAGTAGTTCTAAAACATTAGACTTCCTTCTATGGTTCAAAGAAAGAGTGAAAAACGACTATCATGGAATACAACTCTTGATATTCTTAAGGGGAGTCCATATTCACAAGGCGTATCTTATTCTGATTATACCGTAAATAGATTTAGATTTCGAAAAAAATTAGTTGACAAAAATAAGATAGCATAACTATCTGAGGGTGATAGTAAAAGCAAATCTCTCATGTGCTATAGACGGATATTACAGTGAGATTATTGATATATTAGAGGTCAGTTTTACGCACCACTTAAGATGTGTCTTATTTCAATATATCTGGTTCAATATTGACGATGAAAGAACTGGATTAAAAAAAGATAAAAATAAGATTCTCTCATTAAAATAAATAGGTCGATTTCAAACGAACGAATCATTCGCTCTTGCAAGTTAGGTGGAGAAAATTTTGTGTGTCCCTGACAACTATATCTATGGATTGATTATTCTTATTATAACACCTAGAGATTTTTTTGATGTAAATGAAGATCAATAATTTTAGAATATTGAGGATGTATATCAGAATTTTACCAATTATACTATGCCTTCAGTCTCGATAATGACATTTCTTGTACGAATATAATATATTATGACAATATTGTTACACATTAACATGTAATTCAAACTATTTTTTTATTAATTTATTCTTTTTCCATTATATTTATATAATGACGACTGTTGTCTTAACAATGTTTTCAAATTATAATGTTATTTTTAAGATATAGCTCCTCGTCCTAGGAAGATTCGAGAAAATCCTGAACTTACTTAGCCACATGCAGAATCTTCTGATACATGTAGCAGTAATGGTGGTTTTCAACGTTGATGAGGACCATCCCAGTGTAGGTGCCTAGATCAACTTCCTCATGGTTAAACCCTAAGTGTCCAGATCGTAGGGGGCGATGTTGTGGGTGACAACTCTACTGAGTTTAGAGCTACCTTGGATATGTGGCATGTGCTCGGGATCCCATCACTACTTATGACTTTTGATAGCTTCCTATATCTATGAAGACTACCATCCTATTGAACTTGGAGGTAAAACATTAAAATAATAAATAAATATTTTAATGTTGATATATATATATTGTGATTTTTATGCCTTCAATTTAGGCTACATTCTCTTGGGATCGGGATCCTATTATTGATGGACAGATCCTTAGTAACGCTGCGGAGATGTTGTGTCGTCATAGTGGATGCATTAAGTCAAAGGTAAAATCTTTACATACAATATATCAGTGATCCAATGAGATCTTTGTGATAACATCTTTCTGTCTATAGTATTATAACTCTCAGATTCCTTACGAGCAATTAGTTCAGAATATTCCACCAGGTGTGTCTCTGAAATAGTGGAGGGAGCTCATCAACTTTTGGTCTAGTGAGGAGTTTGCGATGTATAATGTATTGTGTCGTTATTTATTACTTAGTTTTACAAATTTGGAATAATATCAAGTGATATCAAAGAAAAATACCGCGTATCATGTGAAGGATTTCAAGTTGAACCTTAAGATTGTGAGGAAGAATACAAATAAATTCAAGAATGATTTATAAGTTTGTTTAATTTGTTATACATAAATAAAACAATAAACCTCTAATATATTTTTTTGAATGCTAAACCTCTAATATATGATTTCCTTTTTATTTTACTGAAAAGAAAATAATCGAGAGGCCATCTAGATAGAGATTTTTGTAGGGTCAAAGAATCGAGACCTCGGAGGAGAAGTCCAATGGGCTGATGACGCGTACACTATAATTCATATAAGTTAATTACAATATATAATAATGGTTCATGCACTTTTTCTCTCTTTATTTTTAAATGAAATATCCAGGAAGAAATGATTAAACTCATTATAACCAGCTCCCTCGTTATCACATGGATGAGCGTCTTACCGCTATCTGCTGATAAGGCATTCATCCAAGCTACATGTCTGGAACATTCTGGACGTATACGATGCGACGAACCGGGAGCAACTATCCGTACATGGTAGGTAAAAGTGCTAGTGGGTTTCACTCACCATCCCAAACAAGTCAACGAGAGAAAGAAATGGAGAGATAACTACGAGAAGTGAGGCGAAGACGTCGATACATGATGAAGAGATGGCCAATATTTAATCTCATATAACCAATGTCTTGGCCTATATCAATCATCTACAGCGTGACGTTGGCACACCAATAACACCATCACCCCTTGGCGATGACGAGGAGAGCAATAGATAGGAGAATATCGCTGAAAACACTGATTCTGATGGGAGTGTTGTTTAGTTTAATTTATTGTTCTACTTTCTTGATGTTGTGCAAAACATAATTGCTAGGAGAATAATTTTTATTTGTTTAGAATATTTGTAGAAAAATAGATACCTATGCATACTTAGATTTGGACAGTTAGTTCATGTATGTGCTTTCATTGCAATTACAGGGGCATAAAAACTATTCATTAATTTTCTTTTATTTCTGTTCAATGGGGGACAATCGTTAACTGTCCCATCATGTCCGTTGATGCCTTCTGACGTTTCTTCTAGAATTTGAGGACAGTGGGAATGTTATGACCGCTCCTCCAAGCTGATGTGCGTGTCCCCCGTTGTGCCATAGATAGCACATGACTTATTGGGTATGGTTTCGACCGTCCCCTGTATGAACCAGACAGGATGATCATGATCAAACCATCTACACCGTGGTTTGCTACCCTCGATTTGAAGGATCGCCGGGATAGTGGAAGTAAAATTCATTGAGATAGATAAAGGGAAATCATAGGACATGATTTTGGGTCGTGGTTTTAAACTACTTGGATTTCCAAGTAAAAATCATTGTGTAGACTGTGATTTTCTATTCTCAACTTCTATCTTTGTGGTTTATGAATATTATTATTTGGAAATTCTTATTGAGATATTGTATATTGTGCATTTCTCCTCCATGCTCTTGTGTCGAACTCTCAATTCTTCCCTCCACTTTCGTGAATAATGGCAAAGCACTGTCTATTCTTATAAAAAATTTTCCTCCTTTCCTCTTCCATCAAATCTTATACCGTGAGTATATCGGTGCCATGATCTCTATTGTAATCCATGAAGTCCTTACTCAAACAACTTCATCTCGTTAACCTCCTTTCTCATATAGATTATTTCATCCACAAAAGAGTCACTTATATATTATTGATATCTCCATCCACTCATTTCTCTTGGTACAATGGTACTCAAGGCACCTTCTCCCTAATTTGACTTCCATGCCCCTAATATCCATATCTTTAATCTACAAATAAAACAAACATCCAAGGTTGGTATAATATTGGAGAACAAGAGAAAGGGATACGATGAAGGAGAGGGGAGAGATGAATAAGAATAAGCCACGTGAAGGAGAAAAAATAAATTAAAATGATCCATTTTGGATGAGAGAGAAAAATTTCAGGAGTAGGAGATTTTATCTCAAATTAAGTATAATTCTAGATGTTGAAATGCTTTGAATTCAATCCATCTGTCTTCGTGGATCCAATTGGAGAACTATCATATGCACCTCCTCTTGCATACCATATCCCAACAAGACGAGGGTCTGGTTGATGGGTCCACGACCCTACATTGGGGAGGAGGTGGGGAGGTGTTTGGGGGAAGCAAGCCCTTGGGGCCAATGCCACAAGAAAATTTTTTTGTTCACATTTATTTTCTATTAAGGTATATGGATCTGTTTGTATCATGGACCCGTCTGTGCATGAGCAATATATAAGCTTCTTAGGGTGCGTTTGGAAATCGGGTTAGCCCGTGTTAAACTGGGGGAGGGTAAACCATTTTTGCGTTTTCGTATTCGGATAGAGGGTTAGGGGTTGAATGGGTTTGTTGTGATGTGATTGTATTGAAGTTTGGAAAAATGAGTAGTTTTTGTGATGTAATTGTATTGAAGTTTGGAAAAGTGAGTAGAAGTTGAGTAGTTTATAATTTTTATAGGATAAGATGGTATAATATATTATTTTTTGATGGAATGGATGAAAGGAAAATAATTTATTAGGTGTTTAAATAAAGAAGGGAGAGTGGGCTCCACAATTGAGAGAAAAAAGGGGGTTTTGGGGTAAACTCCTGATGAATCTACGTTTCATCATCTTTATTCTATCATTTGGCCTTAAAAACCCTAGTAAATGCGTGTAAATACTGTTAATTCAAGAATTTTATCATCCATGCATCATTGTGTAAATAGTGTATAAAACATTATTTTTAAAGCCAAAATTATAGAATAAAGAAAAGAAAAGAAAAAGAATAAAATATGGTAAATATTTTATGACCCGAAATCCTGAGACCTAGGCATCTCGATGACTGGGATGGCAAGGAATAAAGTAGGGGGAGATAAGGGCCAAAATACAGTAAAAATCCCTTTTATTTTTATTCATTCTTTATTCATTTTGGGACCTATTTTTGATCCCACTTTTTATACCTCAAATAAAGAAACTTTGTACATGAAAGTTGTAGATAATCAAATATAGAAAAATACAAAATTGATTTCACTCAAAAATAATGTACAGATAAAAAGTTATGATATGAATAAGATTCCAGAATCCCAACTTCCCAAACCTGTATCTCTCAAATAAAAGCTCGAAACGCATCAAAATCACCTTTAATTATATATAATTTTAAATAAGATATTTAATGAAGGTGGTTTCGCATTTGGCGGAGCTACGGTTTGAAAGTTGAGTTTTGGACCCCTATTGTATACTTGTACAGATTAAAATATTCATTTTATTATTTATTTATTATTTTCATAATTTTTTTTATTTTTGTAATTTTGTAAATATTATTTATAATAAATATGTATAGTAAAATCAGAATAAAACACTAAAGAAAAGATAAAAACAAAATACATGCATCTAACACCTAGGTAACAAACATATGTAATTAATACTTCTATTTTATTAAGTGTATAAAACACTTCAGAAAAATAAAATAAAAATATATTTCAGTGTATAAAAATATTTTATAAATTTATAAAATAATAAACAAAATTAATAAAATTAAATACACAAAATAAAAATAAAACATTAAAATATGTAGTTGTATACACCTATATAAGCCTAAAAAGGTAACTTGTATTTTTATACCTCTAAAAAATAAATAAAAATCATAATAAAATATATCATAAAATAACAAATATTTTTTATTTAATAATAGAAAATAATTAATTATTTTCTATTTTTAAATGATTTAACAAAGACTTTTTCCAGGATTTTTCCTGGTTGGTCCACGTGGACCTACCAGGAGGGCTGTAGAGTTGACCGGCGGGTCAACTCTCTGACCCACTCCTGTAGCTCTATTAGAACTGGTTTTTTGTCCCACTTTCACGATTTTTTCGAGGCGAATGTTTTCACTATCATGTGTCGCATCCTTCATGACTTTTGCTCCTCGATAAGCAAGCATACACGCCCTATGATTTTCTCGGGCTGTGGATCACTGCATCATCTTGCTCGCCTCATTCTTTGCAATGCCAAAGCCACCTTCTTCAAAAACCCCTCCTTTTTCCTCCTTCCTCTTTGAAACCCTTTTGGCCCGAGTTTGGATCCTCGCCTTGGAGCTCTGGATCGGAGGCTGTGACAGGGCGTCCTCCAGCTTCTTCATGTGAGGCCAAGCGAAGGCCGAGGAGGTCTCCACCCCCCCATCTCCAGCCTTTGTAGTGAGGTCCCCATCTCGGGCATTTTGCCCTTGAGGTTTGTTTTTCTTTATTTGTCTTTCATTTTCTTAGCTAGCTTAACTTTAGGATTAGTCTATCACTTCCCCTTTCGATCATCGCCCCATCTTTCGCCTCAGCCACCTAATTAACCTGAAAATCGATGGTCTTGAGTTCCACACAAGGCGGGAACTCAATCGCTGAATCGACCACACGAAATCTGGATTAAAACAACAATTAACCCACAATGGAATATATGCAATTAATATCAAAAATGTGGAGTTAAAATTTATTATAACTCTACATGCAAGTGTGTATAGGTGTAAGCATGAGTAGAGGTCGAACATTGGGAGGCGAATGGTTGTGTGGTGGAGTTGATTGTACAATTATTTAATTCAATGTTCATGTCCAATTCTTTATTGTTTTTGTGGGTTTTTGATTTTATAATTTTTTTATTTTATATATTTTTTGTTTTTAATTTTTTTTGTTATTATATTTTTAACTATATAATATAGATATATATAAAGAGATATATATAAGAGAAGAGATATATATATATATATAACATATAGGTATGTATATATCTATAAATACTTAAAATATATAGATATAATATTTTTTAGCTTTTTTTATATTTTTCTAGTTTTTTCTGGAATTTTCCTAATTTTTATATATTTTAATTCCAAAAGGTCCTCAATATGGGACTAATTAAATAGGCCGAATATAATTTGGGTTTTAAAAATATAAAATAAGTCCAAAAATTACCCAAATTAATTTTAATATGTAAATAATAATATAAGGTAATTATAAAAGAGAAAAATATATATTTTTGTATTTTTCTTAGGTTTTTATATTTTTTTGTTGGATTTTGGAGCTTTTTGATTTTTATATATTTTTTCTTGTTTTTAGGGTTTTTTATTTTCTGGACTCAATATATATATATACATCATTCATAATATTTTTGTAATTTTTCAAAATGTTTTTGTATTTTTTAGGTATTTTATAAATTAGACTATGAATATTTAGGCTCCATTAGAATTTTTAAAATTAGGTAAAATGCAAAAAATGCATGTTAAAATATGGGCATGAAAGTACACTACATGAAGCATCTAACCTAATTTTTTGTGGATTTTTAGGAGCAATATAGGTATTTTTAATAAATACATAAAAGACATAAAAATATAACAGCCTGGCAGGGGCATTTTTGCAAATAAAATAACATACAGGGGGCTCTATGCAAAAATACCAAGAGAAATAAATATTTATTTTATTTTTTTGAACTATTTAATAATTACAAAAATCACTAGGGTTTAACATGCAATTTTCAAGTGCCTCACGTGGGACATCACGTGAGGCGCGGAAGGATCAAAGTATAAATACAAGAAATGCGGGGGACCTTTTACAAAATTTACATTTATTTTACAACGTAATATTTATTTTACAAAATTAAAAATTAATTACAAAAATATCAGGGGCTATATGTGAAAATTACCCCCTCAGGCGTGCGATCCAACGGCTGAGCTTTCTCCACTTGACACGCGTCGCCTCCTCCGCACCCGATACCGCTTCGCCGATGAAGGGCTGAGATTAGATCTCGTGGGTGATCTGACGGTCATGGCTTCGCTCCATCGAACGGCTGGCGCTCGATCTGGGACCGTGCTCTTCATCCGACGGTAGGGAGGGTACGAGGAAGAATAGGGGAAGAACTCACCGCTGGCGAGTTTCTTCCGAGGAAATCTCCTTCCCTTGCCGCTCCTTGTTGCTCCAAAGGGCCCCAACACGTCGCAGGCGCTTCCCTCTATCCGGAGGAGGCTTCAGTGTCCAGGAGTCCACTGGAGCGCCGCCACCAGGTCGATGTCGAGGTGGCGCTCCAGGTACCTCCAGCGAGCGTCAAAAAGCGCCTCCAGGTGCCTCAATGCACCTTGAACCTGCGTAGGATGAAACAAGGGACGAGGGCAAACTGCATCGTCCCGTTAGAACGGAAAATGGATGAAGGGGGGCTTCGGGCGAAGATCTCCTGCGATGGGTGGAGGAAGGAGATCTGATCTCCAGATCGGATGAAGATCTGGGTGAGTGAGGGTGCATGGGGCGTGGGAAAATGAAAGGGGGGAGAAGATGGTAGTGGAATGGAGGGCGGAGCAGGTCGGGGACACCGTGAAATGCTCGCCGCAGCAAAGCTCCGGCGAACTACAAATCACCCCAGCTACACTACACCTAAGGTCTAATGATTAATCTAATGACACGAATAAAAAGCTAACATTAAAAGCTACTAAAAATAATCAAAAAGCGCAGCTCATACCTGGTTGGACGCTAGGGAGCAGAGGCCTCGCCGGAGCGGCGGCCTTGGGTGCAACCTCCACCTACTTCAACCGATTCAAGGCACCGGCGGCATCCTCCTATCACGAGGAGCACATCCGGGACCGAATACGAGGAAGAAAATGGGAGAAAGGCTGACCAAAATTGAGAAAGAGGCGGAGGTTCTTTATTTATGAACAGGTGGCGCACCCTTATTGACTGGGCCATTAGCGGAGCTACATGCTATGTACAAGGGGATAAAGACAAGGGCGTGGATGTACAATGATCGAGGAACATTTTTCATGAAGGCGGTGATGTCAGGAGATGGACGAGTCGGCGAGAATAAAGGGAGAAGACGGGCGGAAAAGAACAGCCACGTCTAATCAGCCGCCTGGGGGTTGAGTTGACCAGGCGGTCAACGTTCGTAGGGACCCTATTGGTCCAAGTCAGTACGATATTGACTGATTGTTTTAACCTAATAAACGATTTATTAAATTTTATTTATAAAATAAAAAATGTTTATTAATTAATGTAGATTTTATTTATGATTTTTATTTAATTTTTTGATGTATTTTATTATGAGTTTATTTTAATAATGTATTTATAAGTATATTTACATGTATTTATTTTTATTTTGTATATGTTTATTTTATTATTAGATTTAAATTGTTTTATATATTTATAAATTATTTTTATAAGTATAAATAAATTTTTATTTAATTTTTATGAGTTTATTTACATTTTTAAATAAATAAGTATATATACTATGTAGGTATACTTATAGGTATTTTACCTATATTTTATATACATTTTATTTATTTAATGAATTTTATTGGGTTTTATTTTGGATTTTCATTTTTAATAAAGTATAGATAATTTTTACAATTTAATAAAAATATGAAGTAATAAAATAATTAAAGAATGTATTCCCCTTTTATTTATATACATACATAACATAGGTATTTTTGGTCTATGTATTTCATAGACTTATTTTATTTTACAAATTCTTTTTGATTTTATTCTAATTTTAATATATGTACATGCTTTATGTATATTATTTACAAAATTCAAAAAATATAAATCTATAGAAACAATGAATAATGAATATAATGAATATTTTAATCAGTACTATGTATAATGAGGGCCAAAAGCCTAACTTTCATAGATGAACTCCAAAAATTATGAAACCAATTTTATTAAATAGTTATTGAAAAGATATATACAATTAAAGCGATTTTGGTGGATTTTGAGTTTTTATTTGCAAGATATGGGTGTGTAAAGTTGAGATTCTGACTTTTTATTATGCATATAAAATGTCCACTCTAAATTATTTTTGCACAAACTCAATTTTGTATTTTTATTCACATTATTATCTACAACTTTCAAGTACAAAATATTTCTATTTGATGAATAAATAATTATATACAAAATAGGTTTCAAAATGCATAAATGAATGAATAAATAAATATGGAATTTATTGTATTATTGGCCCTTATCTCATCCTACTTTATTCCTTGTTGACCAATTCCATTCTGAACTTCGTCTCGAGGTTAGGGTCATAAAATATTTTCAATATTTTATTCCTTTTTCTTTTCTTTTCTTTATTCTATAATTTTGGCATTAAAAACCTTATTTTATGTGCAATAAATACACTAAATAATGAATGCTATTATATACAAATTGATGCTATTTACATGCATTTGCTAGGGTTTTTAAGGCCAAAATGATAGAATAAAGGTGATGAAATGGAGATTCATCACCCCCCTATACTTGCCTTTGCTAGTCCCTAGCAAATACTTATGCAATAAGTATAAAGAATAAAGAATAAGAAGAAAAGAAAAAGCAAAAATAAAGAATTTAATGAATAAATTGAATTTATCGTGATTATTAAACTCATCTGTACAAAATAAAAGTTTGGAGCACATGTTAGACCTTGGTGTGAAAATGTGTGTGGAACCTGGTCGGAAACCAAATTTAAAACACAACAGCCTTCGAGAGTCACAGAACTTGGTTCAAATCTCCTCAATAACCAGGTCAGAACTAGCCTATGTCATACGCAAACCCTTATGACTATGAAGCTGACTTGTACAATGTAAGTGATAGTGGCTCTCCCCAACTGAAATGGCAAAGAGACTGACTTCTCCAGAATGATAACCCAATGATTCCCTAATCCAACAGCTCTTTCCTCGAGGAGCGGGGTATTCCCTTCTAAGTTCAAGTGGCATCCAACTCAAGAGGAGGAGGTAGAGAAAAGAATGGACAGTAGCCAGTGTAGCTACCTATCCTGGGATGCAAGACCAGTGTAGTCAAGTCATCCAGCTGTAGGCTCACATGGTACAACTTTGATGCTCAAGCTTTCTTATTTTCTATAAAACACATATACATACTCCGGCAGACACTTTTATTTTTATTTTCAAGCCTATCCACTTTTTTGGAGATTTTTTTAATACTATATACAACAACATTTACATAAGGACTTTTTCCTCTTGAGCCAGAAGACTATCCCTCTTTTGAAGCATTATCGCAACCCACACTCTCCTGTCGTTAGACCTCATGGCTACTGGACCAGGTTGGGGTGCACTTCCCTCCCTAGACGAGGATGAATGTTTCTACCCGTGTGCGTCTCAGACTGGCAAATCCAACCCCCTCACCACTCCAATTGAGTTGAGCCAAGTGAAAGGTGCAGGTGTCCAAGTTAGGTCACGGCCGACAAGAGTCATGCATGTGTCTCGAAAAGTTCTATTTAGTCAGTTGAGGTGACTTGAACCCAGCCCTGATTTCTCAAAGAATTAAGTCTGAATAGACCTGAAGTACCTTAAACCTAGTGCCCATAAGATTCCAGTGAAGTGAGGTGCGGTAAGGTCCAACCAAGCTCCAATCTTCGACTTTACTGGACTAGTTCAATCATCAAGCTCAATCAAAAATATATGAAGGCTATGCAAATGCTATTTACAAATATGTAAAGAATAATGCAATTTTTCAAAGAATTTGAAAACAAAGAGAGGAATTTTTAAGCAAAGAATGTGCAAATTAAAGAATTTTGGCACCCAAAGTATAAAATATATACATCTATTTACACGGGTGTGTCGCTTTATTTTCAAAGAATTAAGGATTTACAGTTTAGTTTTTTATTTATAGGTATATATGTACAATTATTAAAGAATTTGTGTTATTTATTTTTATTATTTATTATTAATATATATATATTATTAATTTGATGTATATATTCCTCAAACTCATTTGAAAATCATTTTACAAACAATTTGAAAAACTATAGTCCAAAATAATTTTTACAAGCACTTTATAAGCATGTACACACATTTGAAAATCGTTTTGCAAAGGTTTTCCAAAAAGAATATATAGATTTTTCCATATTTTTGCAACCATTTTTCAAACCATTTGCAAACATTTTTTCAAACATTTTATTTCACACAAAGAAAATAAACTTTACAAACCAAAATATTTTTACAGAGGTTGAAAACATGTAACAAAACGTTTTCAAAATAGTTTTCAAAAGATTTTCACAAAGATTTTCAAACTATTTTTCAAACATTTTGCAAAAAAAATCTCACTTGATTTATTAATCAGTACATACAAAAAGAATTTTGAGGAATGATAATATCTTTTTATTAGGGTATTTTAATGAATGTTAAAGAATTATTAGCCATATTATTAACAGAATACGAAAGTACGAGTTATGGCTAAAGTATATACGTAGTATATACGACCCCCTATACTTCGCTTGAGCTATGTCCTCATAGATCGAAGAGAAAAGAGAAGACATGACTCGTACTGAGTATAGACAAGTCTAAAGAATATAAGAATAAGAGATGAACGAATGAGAAGTTGACCGTCCCCCTATACTTAGGATCAAATAATCCTAAGTATAGCCGGCTGTACACAACGCAAGGAGGGTCAAGGGTGAGAATAAACAGATCAAAGAATTAACAAATCAGGGGTGCACCCCCCTATACTTAAGACAAAGTACGTCCTAAGTACAGGAAACTGACACAAAGGGGCGATACCTTTTATTTAGATAAAGACATATGAAAAGGAAAAGAAGAAAAGAAGAAAAGATAGATATATACATATTGATGAAAAGATCGTGGAGAATATACGCATCACTCCCCCTATACTTAGGGTGAGATATCCCTAAGTATAGGCAACAACAGGAGTGACGAAACTGAACAAGGAAAGAATAACGCGGTGTGTGCCCCCCTATACTTAGGACAAGGTACGTCCTAAGTGTAGACACAAAGATATGGCGATAGATCTGGGGCACACATATCATGCAGGAGAAAGAAGGAATAGACAATACACATATATACAATTGGTACAGAAACTGGTGTAGTGCAGGATGGTATCTGGTAAGCGACTACCGTGCTCTTGTCGTCGTCTCCCTGTGAGAACGAGGACGCAGTCAGAAGGTGAAAACACACCCGAATCTGCAATCAAGTGGGTGTCAGCTACCGGGGACAAACAGATCGGAAAGTAAAGCAGGGACCGGTAGCGTAATGCTGATGATCGGCTCATAAGGAGTGAATGAGTGAGCGGAGCCGATACCGTAAGACTTGGAGGGGGAAAGAGCAGTACAGACTCCTAGTCAATCTTGGTCTCAGATAGGTCGAAAGTAAAGCATATGAGACTATGTGATTTACGGTGGTGATATAGTCTGAGAGTCACAAGAATACACCAAACAACACAATACAAGGCTTACTCCTACGAGGGTCCTCAAGGTGAGCAGAATCAGAGAGTAATCAGAAGACTCGACTCCGTGTTCCAACAGAGAGGAGACACAACTAGGGAGGAGACCGAGTACACAAGTCAGAAGACCTGGCTTCGTGCTCCACCAAATTGGATACACCAGAAATGAAACCGAGTACCAAGAAAATGATGTACTCCCCTGCAGATAACCCTCGGGGAGTAGTACATGCTAGTCAATGAATAATCAGAACAGAAGCTCACCCTTGCGAGGGTCGTCAAAGTGAGCAGGCTCAAATGAGCCTGATCCATCAGACGGATCATAGAAATGGTCTTGGTAGGTGATAGATCATCCACCAGCAGAAGAGACCGACAAATCAAGAAAGTGTGGCAGCATCCCACAGATAACCCTCGGGGAACGTACTACCAACTAGGCATGGAAAAAGCAGATATCAGGAGCTCAGCCTTGCGAGGACCGTCAAGGCAGATAGACTCAAAGGAGTGACAGATCTGACTAAAGTATATACGTAGTATATACGACCCCCTATACTTCGCTTGAGCTATGTCCTCATAGATCGAATAGAAAAGAGAAGACATGACTCGTACTGAGTATAGACAAGTCTAAAGAATATACGAATAAGAGATGAACGAATGAGAAGTTGACCGTCCCCCTATACTTAGGATCAAATAATCCTAAGTATAGCAGGTTGTACACAATACAAGGAGGGTCAAGGGTGAGAATAAACAGATCAAAGAATTAACAAATCAGGGGTGCACCCCCCTATACTTAAGACAAAGTGCGTCCTAAGAACATGAAACTGACACAAAGGGGCGATACCTTTTATTTAAATAAAGACATATGGAAAGGAAAAGAAGAAAAGAAGAAAAGAAGAAAAGATAGATATATACATATTGATGAAAAGATCGTGGAGAATATACGCATCATTCCCCCTATACTTAGGGTGAGATATCCCTAAGTATAGGCAACAACAGGAGTGACGAAACTGAACAAGGAAAGAATAACGCAGTGTGTGCCCCCCTATACTTAGGACAAGGTACGTCCTAAGTGTAGACACAAAGATATGGCGATAGATCTGAGGCACACATATCATGCAGGAGAAAGAAGGAATAGACAATACACATATATACAATTGGTGCAGAAACTAGTGAAGTGCAGGACGGTATCTGGTAAGCGACTACCGTGCTCTTGTCACCGTCTCCCTGTGAGAACGAGGACGCAGTCAGAAGGTGAAAACACACCCGAATCTGCAATCAAGTGGGTGTCAGCTACCGGGGACAAACAGATCGGAAAGTAAAGCAGGGACCGGTAGCGTAAAGCTGATGATCGGCTCATAAGGAGTGAATGAGTGAGCGGAGCCGATACCGTAAGACTTGGAGGGGGAAAGAGCAGTACAGATTCCTAGTCAATCTTGGTCTCAGATAGGTCGAAAGTAAAGCATATGAGACTGTGTGATTTACGGTGGTGATATAGTCTGAGAGTCACAAGAATACACCGAACAACACAATACAAGGCTCACTCCTACGAGGGTCCTCAAGGTGAGCAGAATCAGAGAGTAATCAGAAGACTCGACTCCGTGTTCCAACAAAGAGGAGACCCAACTAGGGAGGAGACCGAGTACACAAGTCAGAAGACCCGGCTTCGTGCTCCACCAAATTGGAGACACCGGAAATGAAACCGAGTACCAAGAAAATGATGTACTCCCCCGCAGATAACCCTCAGGGAGTAGTACATGCTAGTCAATGAATAATCAGAACAGAAGCTCACCCTTGCGAGGGTCGTCAAAGTGAGCAGGCTCAAATGAGCCTGATCCATCAGACAGATCATAGAAATGGTCTCGGTAGGCGATAGATCATCCACCAGCAGAAGAAACCGACAAATCAAGAAAGTGTGGCAGCGTCCCGCAGATAACCCTCGGGGAACGTACTGCCAACTAGGCATGGAAATAGCAGATATCAGGAGCTCAGCCTTGCGAGGACCGTCAAGGCAGGTAGACTCAAAGGAGTCATAGATCTGACTAAACAGATGGGTCCCATGATCCGTAGATCGGATAGGCAACTCATGATGGGACCAAAATCATATATATCAAACGACTCGGTTCTGTACTCCGCAGATCGGAGACACATGCATCAGGGGGAACCGAGCGTAAAGAGAATATCGCATGCTCCCACAGATAGTCCTCAGGGAGTAATGCAAACTAAGCAGTGAATATTCAGACTGTGTCTCTACCTTGCGAGGGTCGTCAAGGAGAGAGAAGAAGGCTCGAAGGAGCCGGATCCACCAGACGGATCCGCAGAGAATATGGCCTCGATAGACGACAAACCGGCTACCAACAGAGGATATCAATCAGGTCGGAAATATGTCGAAGTCTTCTGCAGATAACCCTCGGGAAGCTACAAGCTAGTCAAGGAATAATCAGAAAAAGATCTCATCCTTGCGAGGACCAACAAGGAGAACGGACTCAAAGGAGCCTGGCCAAGTCAGTCACGTGCCCCAATAGATCGGGCGCACAATCAGAGAGAGAGACCGACTGCCCATATAAGATGAACCGGCTTCGTGCCCCAACAGATGGAGGCACCGGAAGTGAGTGAAGCCGATCATAAAGAAAGTGTCACATCCTTCCGCAGATAGTCCTCGGGAAGGGATGTGAGCTACATAGTGAATAATCAGAGTGTCTCTCGTCCTTACGAGGGTCATCAAGGAGAGAAGAGAGCTCAAAGGAGCCGGATCCATCAGACGGATCCACAGAAAATGTGGCCTCGGTAGACGACAGATCATCTACCAGCAGAAGAGACCAAGAGGGCTATAATATGTCATAGCTTCTCGCAGATAACCCTCGGAGAGCTATGAACTGGCAATGAATAACTAGAATATCGAGGCTCATCCTCGCAAGGACCGTCAAGTAGAGAAATCAATCTATTGGCCTCGTGTACTGACAGGTCGGGTACACAATCACCGGGGGAGGCCAATCACGCATATCATCTGACACGGTTTCGAGTCCCACCAAAATGGCGACCCAAAAAGTGGATGAAACCGTAGTCCTAGAAATTATCGCATTCTCCCGCAGATAGTCCTCGGGGAGGAATGCGAGTTAGATCAATGTAGTTCATGGGAATGTTGGCATAAAATCTCAGGTCCTCGAAATAGTGTGAAACCATCAATCAACAGGAGGGCATAAGATCATCTGAGGGAGAAAATAATCAGGTCATTCACAAAACATCCCTCAGGTCAATCAAATCTGGCTGAGATGGCACAACATATTATCAGGACTCCTCTAAGTGCCAGGGTGGATCAAAGAGTCAGGAGATCAAGGATGGTTCAATCAGGAAGATGAGAGATTATGCAGGATCCGCAAACCTTTTATCAGGAAGTCCAAATCAGAATAATCAGTCAATCCTCAAAATCAAGATGGGTGGAACCTCAAGATAGATAGATCAATCAATACTCATGAAATCATCACCAAATCATCGCATCATATCACATCCTCAATCCGGTGTACAAGAACTAAATCCTCATTAAAGAATCACACCTAATCATTGTGCATCATAAAAGAAATCCTCAATAAGCTCTGAGACACAAATCTCCAATCAGATCCACCAAAAGTGGTATATCAATCTCAGCATCCTCAACATTATGCCCGACTTACTCCAATAATCAATATAAGTCATGACTCCTCAATGCGGGCTATCGCTTAAAAGCGCAGCATTCCCGGGTAAAGGAAGAGATGATACGGGGGACACGAGGAGGGTGGATAAGAATGGTAACACAATGGAGTGGAGAAGCTGATTAAGCTTACGTGCCAATATTACGGGGGCGAGGAAGTCGGGACATGGACAAAACTGGGTGTTCCACACAAGGTGGGAACACCGTCAAAATGGTGGTCCAAAGAGCATGCTCTCCTCGAACCAGAGAAGATGGGGATGGTACGGTGGATATGAGGAAGGTGGTGAAGAAGAGGGAAACGAAGGACTTGGTGAAGAATGATTGAGCTCAAGCGTCAATATCATGAGTCGATGCAAAATGAAGAGATATATGTATAAGAGAGGTAGAGAGACTCAAATATGAAAAATGCATGACTCACACGGACAGGACCGACTACTCACATAATGAATGGAAACATAACAGACTCCAAGTCACAATCAATACGCAAGGCAAACCCCAATTCACCTACTCAACACAGTGAAGACCATCAGGTGATGGTGATTTATCTTTTCGGTTTTAGAGTTAGGTGAGAACCACAAAAATTGTACAAACACTTAGGAGGCTTGATGGGATTTGGGCTCTACTCCTTAGCATGTACGTGAGCAATTAAAATGCATACAATGAGGGGGTTGCACTCCCCAAGACAAGGAAGTCCATTAGGTTTTATTTTTAGGTCCAATAGAGTTAAAAGTCCCGCTTTTATTTTTGTTATCACTTTTTTGGGTATTTTCAATGCACGTGCCTATTAAGATTCCAATTTCCATTAAGCATCCTAGGTTGGCAAAAACAGAGGGAGAAGGTCGGAAAAGCCATGCAAGTCGGAAATCGATGATGCATGCTAAATAAGAAGACTCATAGTGCCTCCAGCTCTCTCTATGCGGGATGCAGTACAGAATTTGAAACCTATGCTACATGATATGCAATCCGATGAAATCGCCCTAGGATAGTAATTGCTATTATCGTGAAGCACCACAAGTCGGTCACCGATCTTCAATCCAGGAGTCCGGTCTAGGCCCACCCCTCCTCCTCTCGACACATCGAGTTCAGGAGAAGCGCTTGGCAGGGTGGGCTCGTGGCACGTAGGCTCGAAGATGATGAGACGACTGTTTAAAATTTGAACTAAGTCCAGAAGTGCATCTATAGGTACATGCAAATATATTAGGGGCTTTGGACCTTAATCTACCGGCAAACAATTCCTAAGCTAGGGTTCATTCACACAAAATAATAAAAATAAAATAAAGAAAAAGCGTCAAACCCGTCGAGGCCCCCAAGGGAACAATCCCTCAGGTACTGGACCTCGGGAAGTCGGAGTGTACCTGTGAGACTCCAATTATTACAAGTTTCTAAGTCGCTCTCTCACTTAAATATACATAATAAAAATTCACAAAAAATATAGACTGTCTTCAAAAATTCTCCTTCATCTGCCTTCGATGCTCTCTCCTGTTGGCTGGTGTAGAAGAACCAACTCTGCCTCGGTCGGGTGCATAGGACTTCCTAGGAAGTCCTCCTTCGCTTGGCGGTCCCTCGCATTAAAGACAAATAAAGAGAAAGGGTCAGAACAGTCACAACAATATTGTCAATAAGTAATCAAATAAATAAATAATAAAATGGACACTGGACATGAGCAAAGAATCAAATAAATGAGTGAACAACCATATAAAATCCGTTGCCTCCTCGGCAACGGTGCCATTTGATTAACCCGAAAATCGATGGTCTTGAGTTCCACACAAGGCGGGAACTCAGTCGTTGAATCGACCACACGAAATCCGGATTAAAACAACAATTAACCTACAATGGAATATATGCAATTAATATCAAAAATGTGGAGTTAAAATTTATTATAACTCTACATGCAAGTGTGTATAGGTGTAAGCATGAGTAGAGGTTGAACACTGGGAGGCGAATGGTTGTGTGATGGAGTTGATTGTACAATTATTCAATTCAATGTTCATGTCCAATTCTTTATTGTTTTTGTGGGTTTTTGATTTTATAATTTTTTTATTTTATATTTTTTTGTTTTTATAATTTTTATTATGTTTTTATATTTTTAACTATAAAATATAGATATATATAAAGATATATATATATATAAGAGAAGAGAGAGAGAGAGATGTATAATATATAGGTATGTATATATCTATAAATACTTAAAATATATAGAAATAATATTTTTTTAGCTTTTTATATTTTTCTATTTTTTGTTATTTTTCTAGAATTTTCCTAATTTTTATATATTTTTAATTCTAAAAAGGTCCCTAATATGGGACTAATTAAATAGGCCGAATATAATTTGGGTTTTAAATATATAAAATAAGTCCAAAAATTACCCAAATTAATTTTAATATGTAAATAATAATATACAGGTAATTATAAAAGAGAAAATATATTTTGGTATTTTTTAGGATTTTTATATTTTTTTGTTGGATTTTGGAGCTTTTTGATTTTTATATTTTTCTTTTTCTTATTTTTAGGGTTTTTTATTTTGTGGACTCAAGATATATGTAAATACATCTTTCATAATATTTTTATACTTTTTCAAAATGTTTTTGTATTTTTTGGTATTTTATAAATTAGACAGTGAATATTTAGGCTCCATTTGAATTTTAAAAATTAGGTAAAATGCAAAAAATGCATGTTAAAAATGTGGGCATGAAAGTACACTACATGAAGCATCTAACCAATTTTTTGTGGATTTTTAGGAGCAATATAGGTATTTTTAATAAATACATAAAGACATAAAAATAAAATAGCCTAGCAGGGGCATTTTTGCAAATAAAATAACATACAGGGGGCTCTATGCAAAAATACCAAGAGAAATAAATATTTATTTTTTTGAACTATTTAATAATTACAAAAACCGACGGGGTTTAACATGCAATTTTCACGTGCCTCACGTGGGACAACACATGAGGCGCGGAAGGACCAAAGTGTAAATACAAGAAATGCGGGGCCCTTTTGCAAAATTTACAAGTATTTTACAACGTAATATTTATTTTCCAGAATTAAAAATTAATTACAAAAATGACGGGGGCTATATGTGAAAATTACCCCCTCAGGCGCGCGATCCAATGGCTGAGCTTTCTCCACTTGACACGTGTCGCCTCTTCCGCGCCCGATACCGCTTCGCCGATAAAGGGCTGAGATTAGATCCCGTGGGTGATCTGATGATCATGGCTTCGCTCCATCGTACGGCTGGCGCTCGATCTGGGACCGTGCTCTTCATCCGACGGTAGGGAGGGTACGAGGAAGAACATGGGAAGAACTCACCGCTGGCGAGTTTCTTCCAGCGAAATCTCCTTCCCTTGCCGCTCCTTGTTGCTCCAAAGGGCCCCAACACGTCGCAGGAGCTTCCCTCTATCCGCAGGAGGCTTCAGATCGTCCAGGAGACCACTGGAGTGCCGCCACCAGCTCGATGTCGAGGTGGCGCTCTAGGTAACTCCGGCGAGCGTCGAAAAGCACCTCCAGGTGCCTCAATGCACTTTGAACCTACGTAGGATAAAACAAGGGACGAGGGCAAACTGCCTCGTCCCGTTAGAACAGAAAATGGATGAAGGGGGGCTTCGGGCGAAGATCTCCGGCGATGGGTGGAGGAAGGAGATCTGATCTCCAGATCGGATGAAGATCTGGGTGAGTGAGGGTGCCTGAGGCATGGGAAAATGAAAGGGGGAGAAGATGGTGGTGGAATGGAGGGCGGAGCAGGTCGGGGACACCGTGAAATGCTCGCCGGTGCAAAGCTCCGGTAAACTATGAATCACCCCAGCTACGCTACACCTAAGGTCTAATGATTAATCTAATGACACGAATAAAAAGCTGACATTAAAAGATACTAAAAATAATCAAAAGGTGCAGCTCATACCTGGTTGGACGCCAGGGAGCAGAGGCCTCGCCGGAGCGGCGACCTTGGGTGCAACCTCCGCCTACTTCAACCGATTCAAGGCGCCAGCGGCGTCCTCCTGTCACGAGGAGCACCTCCAGGACCAAATACGAGGAAGAAAATGGGAGAAAGGCTGACCAAAATTGAGAAAGAGGTGGAGGTTCTTTATTTATGAACAGGTGGCGCACCCTTATTGATTGGGCCATTGGCGGAGCTACATGCTACGTACAAGGGGATAAAGACAAGGGCATGGATGTACAATGATCCGGGAACATTTTTCATGAAGGCGACGATGTCAGGAGATGGATGAGTCGAGTGGGAATAAAGGGAGAAGACGGGCGGAAAAGACCAACCACGTCTAATCAGCCGCCTGGGGGTTGAGTTGATCAGGCGGTCAACGTTCGCAAGGACCCTATTGGTCCAAGTCAGCACGATATTGAATGATTATTTTAACCTAATAAATGATTTAATTAAATTTTATTTATAAAATAAAAAATGTTTATTAATTAATGTAGAATTTATTTATGATTTGTATTTAATTTTTTGATGTATTTTATTATGAGTTTATTTTAATAATGTATTTATAAGTATATTTACATGTATTTATTTTTATTTTGTATATGTTTATTTTATTATTAGATTTACTTATTTTATATATTTATAAATTATTTTTATAAGTATATATATTTTTATTTAATTTTTATGAGTTTATTTACATTTTTAAATAAATAAGTTTATATACTATGTAGGTATACTTATAGGTATTTTACCTATATTTTATATACATTTTATTTATTTAATGAATTTTATTGGGTATTATTTTGGATTTTCATTTTTAATAAAGTATAGATAATATATACAATTTAATAAAAATATGAAAGAATAAATTAATTAAAGAATGTATTCCCCTTTTATTTATATACATACATAACATAGGTATTCTTGGTCTATGTATTTCATAGACTTATTTTATTTTACAAATTCTATTTGGTTTTATTCTAATTTTAATATGCACATGCATTATGTATATTATTTACAAAATTCTAAAAATATAAATCTATAGAAACAATGAATAATGAATATAATGGATATTTTAATCAGTACTATGTACAATGAGGGCCAAAAACCTAACTTTCACAGATGAACTCCAAAAATTATGAAACCAATTTTATTAAATAGTTATTGAAAAGCTATATACAATTGAAGGTGATTTTGATGGATTTTGAGTTTTTATTTGCAAGATATGGGTCTGTAAAGTTGAGATTCTGGCTTTTTATTATGTGTATAAAATGTACATTGTGTATTATTTTTGCATAAACTCAATTTTGTATTTTTATTCACATTATTATCTACAACTTTCATGTACAAAATATTTCTATTTGATGAATAAATAATTATATACAAAATAAGTGTCAAAATGCATAAATGAATGAATAAATAAATGCGGAATTTATTGTATTATTGGCCCTTATCTCCCCCTACTTTATTCCTTGTCGACCAATTCCATTCTGGACTTGGTATCGGGGTTGGGGTCATAAAATATTTTCAATATTTTATTCCTTTTTCTTTTCTTCTCTTTATTCTATAATTTTGGCATTAAAAATCTTATTTTATGTACAATAAATACACTAAATAATGAATGCTATTATATACAAATTGATGCTATTTACATGCATTTGCTGGGGTTTTTAAGGCCAAAATGATAGAATAAAGGTGATGAAATGGCGATTCATCACCACCACCTCGCCGGAGCTCGCTCCGGTGATTTCCTCCCTCATCGTGTTTCGCCTTCTACCACTGCCAGGTGGGGAGAGGCATTTTGCCCTCACCTCCCTTAACATTTTGTGCAGGTGCCAGGAGCGTGAGGTTCGCCTGGAGGGCAAGTTTTGGACGCGCCGGAGCCACCTGGAGTTCTTCCTCGATCTCTTTGTCGTAGGTGAGCTCCGGTGGATGCCGGCCCATTTTGTCGCCGCCAGCCGCTAGACGGCACCGCAGGAGGTCCGAGGGCCATTTTGGAGCAGCTAGGACCGCCGGCGAGGCACGATAAGGCCAGAGGAACTTCGTCTCGGCGAAGTTCTTCCCGATTCTTCGTCGGGCCCTCTCCACCATCGGATCATGAGAGCTCTCCAGATCTCCTCGGCACCATCGGATCGTGCACCGTTGTACACCGTCGATCTCCTTCAGCCGTTTAATCCCAGCCATCCTCGTCGAAGCGGTATCGGCCGTCTATGTGTGGACACATGGCTTTAGTGGATATATCAGCACCGTTTGATCTGCCTTGACGAGTATTTTGCGTAGCCACCCCTCCTATTTTCTGTATTTAATATATAAGACTTAAACATTCATCTGCAGCTCTAATATTTTTGTAATATTTATTAAAAGACCCCTGAACTTTCTGCTTTTGCACTTAGGTCCCTCGGCCACGTTACCTCACGTGCCTCTACGCGTGAGGGGACGGGGCATTTTGCAAGGGATCCCCTTGTGGGTTTATTTATTTCCATTTAGTACTGCAATATTAAATTCAAGTGTATAATTTAGTGGAATATTTGCATGTTAGCCCCTAATTGTTTGTAATATTTCATTTATACCCCTACCAGGTCACGTGCACAGTGTGCACGACTTTGGCAATTTTGTAGGGAACCCCTCCCGGGTTTGGGTATTTGTATTTAGTCCAGGGAATTTTTTTATTTAGTTGTATATTTTGCGGGAAATTTGCATTCTGGCCCTGAACTTTCTGATAAATTAAAAAATACCCTCGCTAGGATGAATTTTCTTTTTGTTTCCTTTATTTATTTCATGCATCTATAAAATCCCAAAAATTATCAAAAAATATCATAAGTTTCTGTTGCATTGTAGTTTCACTACATATTTTTCTATTTCATTTTTATTGCATTTTATTATTTATAAAAAAATAAAAAACAAGCTTTTTCAGCACTGTTCACATTATAAAATCCATAAAAATTATAAAAACTCCTTTAAAAATCATATTGTGTCCTTTAGTGTCTTTTAACTTCTGTTCAAAAATCATTATAAAAATACAAAAGAAAACCCATAAAAATTATAAAACTCTAAAAATCTTCATGAAAATCATAAAAATTCTAGAAAAATCCTAAAAAATCTAATTTTTGTCTCTGAATTTTCTTAATTTTATTGTCTTTAATTTAAAATTAATTTGGGGAATTTTTATTATTGTTTTCTATTTTATTTCTTCATTTTAATTTCAGTTTTTTATTTTCTTCACTATTTTCAATATTTATGACTTTAAAAATATCAAAAAAATAGGATAAATCTATAAAAAACACAAAATATTATAAAAATACAAAAGCTTAATAACATTTTATTTCCTAATTTTTGCTTCTTTTCACCTATTTTTATAAATACTTTCTCCCTCTCTTTCTTACTTTGTATACTATTTAGAGAAAAAGGAAATATAAAAAATATAAAATATAAAAAAAAATAAAATCAGAAAATTAAAAAAATCAAAATATAAAAAAATACAATTAAAAATTAAATAAAAATATAAAATTAAAAACCCACAAAAAATAGCATAGATAGACATTTGATCACATTCACATTTTGTGCATTATTGCCCCGTTCTACCTGTCTGCTCCCTGTGTTCGACCTCTACACTGATTGCACACTATAAACATCCTTTGTAGAGTTATAATAAATTTTAACTCTGCACCGCTTTTCATTGTTTGATTTCTATTGTGGGTTAATTGTTGATTGATTGAGGTTTCGTGAGCGGTCGCTCAGCGACACTGTGGTCCCACCTTGTGTGGACTACTTTAGACCCTCGCCAAATCTCGATTAACAACCCCCCAAAGAGGAGGGTAACCCCCAAACCGAACGACCTCTTAGGGTTAGGTTTCTCTGTATTTTCCATACTTTCTTCTTTCTCCACAAGGACGTATGTGCATGAGTAATAAAAACTGATTGTTGTTGCCCAAGGACACCACCTAATTATGGGTGAATTTGTAAATATGTGTATTTGTTCTTGTGTGATTAATCGTTTGTGCATATTCCGCTTTTCTGATTTACAACAATAGAATAAAACAGTCACACCACCATTATCATCAATTATTTTTTGTTTTTTAAAGGCCTGTAAACTTATGCAATATCAATTTTACCTTTTCTATACAATATTTGTTGTACCCTACCTTGGGGCACAATCTTCACTTGTGACTCTCAGATTACTTGTCGCCCATCCAACTCACAAGGCGATGTTAACTTTTGGATACAAAAATAGCTCTGAAAGCGCTGGAAGAGTTGACTGAGGAGGGAAGAAGGTTTTTTTCCAACGAGACCCACAGGGAGAAATCCCGACTTTAGGGATTCCCCTCGTCTTTACTAAAAAAGCGAAAAGTCGGCCACGTATATAGAATTGAGATCGAAGTCAACCTTCCATTGAAAAAAGGGGTGGGCCCAAAATGGTAACATGGACTCCCTAAGATGCAATTGAGACTTCGCTCTCCTTTCAGAGTGCGAGTAAGGCTTTAGTCAGGGGGGATACTGAACCTAGTCAGCTGTCAAATAGAGCCCTAGATATATTCTCAAAAGTCCCTATCCCCTTTAAGATAAGCTGTACGAGCAGTATATATAGTCTAAAAGCGAAGTCCTGAATAGCCCTTGAGAAAATCAAGAAGAAAATCTTTCGAGAAATTTAGATAATTGTCTCGCGTCGGGCGGAGAGTTTAGAGAGTTGACAGTAGTGATTGACAGCTTCTTGAGTTGGGAAGAGGAGCCGGAATTGGAGCGAGCTAGGGCTAGAGTAAGAAATTCCAGAAGTGAAAGACGACTTTTTTAAAGAAAACATGCCCCCGATGTAATTTTTCTAATGTCCATTTTCAGGTCTCTAGCACCCTAACCGTCCCTGCCTATTCACCCTTGTTTGCCACTACCACCACCACCATCAGGTTCAACAACTTCAACCCCTCTTCCCTTTCCTCGGGTGGTGGGGGAGGGATGGGGGCTAGTGTAGGGGTCCGTTTGATAACCGGGTTACTCCGGGATAATCCGATTTGCCCCTCTCTATTCTTGGGTTGGAATTTCGTCAGAAATCATAGTGATATCACATCACGCTCCTTATTCCAACCTTCTCTAACATTCTGACCATCCCAAACAACCACTATTCACATCAGGTTATCTCAACCCATCCCATAAGGGATTCAGCGGGTATGATGGCAGGGCGACAGAGGAAGTGGGTGTGTGAAAGGGAAGGATTCAAACTTGGGGGAGGGCCACTGGTGAGATAAAAGGGACTTCGAGGATGATTACCAGAGGCTACGGAGGAGGGGGCGGAAGGGAGGGATTCCTCGAGCTTCTCCATCACTCTAAGGACGAGGTCCGTGTGCAACATCACTTGGAGCATTTGAATCCTTACTGGATATTAACCCATCTCCGTCGGAGAAGCATTTCAAATGCAACAGGTTGTTCATCAAGAGATTTGAAGGCAATCACTAAAGGTCCTCAGACACCAACCAACAAACAAAGATCATCAACATATTATCATAGCACTGCCTGGAGCCAAGCTCCACGAAGGAGCCTTGATTCTTTCCCTTCTCTCTTTTCTGATCCTACTTCTTTCCCTTTTCTGTCAACCTTAGTTGTTCTCTTTCTTCTGAATTAATTTTTCTTTCCCTATTCTTTTCTTCTTCTCTAATTTCTTCTCATTCTCTTTTATTATTGAGTTTTGTTTTGAATCTCCAATCATCCAATAGTGTTCCGAAGAGAACTGCATGTCTGATTCTTTACTTATAATTTTATTGATAACGCAAAAAATTTGGATCTATAATTCTTCTTTAAGAGAGATCTGCCAAGGTATAATTGGCAGAAAGAAATCTGGGGTTAATTTTTATGAAAGTGATTTTGATGAGGTTGGATCATGCAGTTCTTGATTAATTGCAGATATCTGATAATTTTTAGAGCGTTGCTTGAGGTTCGGTTAATTGAGAATCGAGACAAGATTGTGAATTTTTAGGTGCTGTAGAGGCAAGATCTATCCATTTGGAGTTGGGATTCATCGAAGAGCACTCCATTATCAGGATCACAACAATCTATGGAGATGACCACATTGTGGATGTTTGAAAAACCACCTGATGCAAGATCGAACACGAGCACATGGAGTTAGACTTGTAATCAAATCCGTTTAAAAGAGAAGCCACTGATCGTAGAGATGACGAGCTGCACAATCGACCCATTCAGCTGAAGATCCGAATAATTTACCTGGAGCCTCAAGAACTTCAACCACCCGCGCCAAGGGACCCGAACTCCACCACAAGAAGCCTGGAGATTGTCCCTAAACTCCACTGAGATTAAGAATGTAAGGGTGTTGGTGCAATAAGTCATTAGTTAATCACACATTGGTTTGAATAAATCATGGTTTGATTCACCCCATTGACGGTTAAAGTAAGGTTCAAGTGATAGGAAACGGATCCTCTACTGTAGGAAGGATTGCAGTAGAGGTGCTGTAATACTTCCTAAATTTTATTTTGTGATTTTGATTCCAAAATATAACCTTATAGATTTAATCTTACGTTAATTCTTACCTATCATCCAAATTTCACCCAAATCCGACCTTAATTGTTATTTTATGTTAATGGTCAAACATTCGGTCATGATCTAATCAACTTAAATTCGATTTAAAAAAGATTCGAATGTTTGATCATTAAGATAAAATAACAATTAAGGTCGGATTTGGATGAAATTTGAAGGATATGTAAAGAATTAACCTAAGATTAAATCTACAAGGTTAGATTTTAGAAACAAGATCACAAAAAAATTAGGGAGGATTGCAACACCTCTCTGCTGCAATCCTCCCTACAACAGAGGATCCGTTTTCCAAGTGATAACGATGCAAGAAGGTAGGAGCACACTTGATATTGTAAAAAAGAGAGGGGTATAACTGATATTACATAAGTTAAGAGGGGCATAACTTTAAAAAAACCCCATTATTTTTCTATTTACCATGTTTATCTAATTCTTTAGTTCGCTGGCGGGATAAATATTTAAAGATTAATTTTTTAGTATCTAAAAATAAAAAAACTTAGACATAAAGAAATATTGTTTCTCTGTTATTTTTGGAATATATCAATGCGCATTGACCTTTCTTGATTTATAAGAAAGTTCATGTAGTTGATTAAGATGTATGCATTAGTCTTTCTTGATTTATAAAAACGATTCGATATAGTTTGTTCATTTAGTTTATAAGATGGAGAGATATCACTCTCTATATCACATCATATTCGTCTGCCCATCTTTTACACTATTCTTAAACCTGCTAAATATATTTTGAAAACAAATTATTTTTCTTACCGTGTGTATTATTTTTGCGTTTCCGTATATATTATTGTTTGCATTATGAGGACTCAATCCTCGAGGTTGGTTATACAGTAAAATCTTTTATGTCCTAAATTCGATGAGAAATTTGTACATATACGGTTCATAACTTCAATATTTATGTTAGTTATATGCATTGCGACTTACAATTTTATAATTTGACCTTATATAATTTTTCATTATTATTTTATTTTATTACAATGGGACTATTTACAAAAGAACTTACATATAATTATTACCAGAAAAAAAAACAACTCGTGCCTTGCCCCTGGGCATATAATTGTTTATATACTTATTAGTGAGGTTCTTTGATAATGAAATTATAGCTTTTCAATAACCTATCACAATATTTTTATTATAAGAATTTCAAAAATGTTTTATAACAAATTCTAAATAATGGATTATATATTAAAGTATTCATTTTAGTACCTATGTAGTCATGTTTGGTCCTCTTTTGTTAGGATGAATGAGTTATTATTCACTAATTTTTTAAAAAAATTAATGCTAAGTTGCTAACTTCTCAATAATTTATAATTAATTCTTATCCGGTTGATGCCTAGGCGGTTAATGGGAATGGATTGAAAATTCATTGGCAATATGTCTTCAAATCCAGCTCGAGCCAATAATTCGTATTAAGGTGAAATGTACGTACTTGTACATAACACCATCTTGAAGAGTGCATGTTGTATACACTCTTCAAAATAATATGGATACACTATTATTTTTATAAAGGAGAGAACGATTTGTCGAGTTGGGAGTCACCGTAGAAATTTTATAATAATAAAACAAATGTTACAAGAAGGGTTTCTTGGACTCCCAAAAACTCAAAAGAGCCATACAGTGAGATACAACATTTTCAGGGTAGGACCTCTGATTTTTAAAAATAAGCTCATGTCTTGCCAACCAGATTGCCCACAACACCACAAACACCTTAGTGATGTCATTCGAGTTACCTCCTACCCTTCTAACAGATTCCCAGAATCTCGAAAAACTTCCCGTGTCTATCTACGAGATCGCCACTTCCCTCCAAACCATCATTGAGGTTTCACACGTCAAGAAAAGGTGTCCCAAGGTCTCCATCTGCAGTCCGCATCTGTCACAGTTCATCTCTTGAATTCCCAACTAATACATATACACTATAAAAATGCATTTTTGCTTCATATGCATTCCATAAAAATACTCATACATTCAATCTTATTTAAAAATTTACTGCAATTATGTATCTTTTTTATGATTTTATAAAATAATATACAATACATTCAAAAATATTTTTTTATTTATCACAATTTGTTGAATAATACATATTGGAAAATAATATGCTATAAAATAGTATGAAAATATGAATGATTCATGTAATAGTGATATTATTATATATTGTAAAAATCATAAATACATTGTAAAATAACGTTATGATCTTTTAGAGTATTATGGAGGTATGTTCTTGGGAATACATTGATTACAATTAATCATAAACACTTATTATGATTCATAAAAATACGTGTATTATTATGATTCATAAAAGCCCTAAAAATACATGTATTTTTATGAAGTAGAAACGCATTGTAGAAATATTTTTGTAGTGTTTTATAGTGCATTATGATGATAAAATAAACACCATTATAATAATAATTGTTATCATGAAAATGCATGAAAAATTATGATTACTAAAATTTATGTTACTTGTAGTACCATGAATTGTTAAAAATGCATGTATTATTATTATTCATAATAATATATGTATTAGTAAACCATAAAAAATCATGTATTATTATGCATTATAAAATTACATGTATTCGTGAATATACATGTATTATAATGATTGGTAATAATAATATATTTGTTATCATGAATCAAAATTAATAAATGTATAAATCATAATACATTCATTATTATCAATCATATATTATTATGAATTATTTAAATCATTTATTATTATGTCATCATATATTATGAATTATAATTGTGAATTTAAATGGTTACGAATATAGTTGAATCACATATTATTATTTTGAATTTTATATTATTATTATGGATCTTACCGTATGTATCCAAGTATTTGTATTATCATGTATTCATATTTCTAACTATTCACATGAGTATATTTTTGGTTATATTGAAAAATCTATAAAAGTATTATCGTGATTCATAATGGAAAGACACTCTAAAAATATACTATAAAAATATTATTATAGTTTATTTTTATGAATAATGAAAATGCATGTTCTATTATTATTCATAAAAAATTCCCCTACATACTTTTAAATATATGTCATTATGATAAATCTAAATATAGAAATAGAGTATCTAAATATCTGTCATTATGATAAATCTAAATATAGAAATAGGAAGGGCGAGAGAAGAGAGACGGGGGTCGGAAAAGGAGATTTTAGAGGGGGAATCTATTATCTTACATTTTTGCTCAGTCTAAAGTAAAGTTTAGAAGTGTAATTAGCATCAACCACTCAACAAGATCATTAATCTAAATCTTTATATGGTAAAATTAGATACGGTATCTGATTGCATTACTAAATTTGGAAAGTCCACGTAAGAGAGAGTGAAAAGGGCAGAGGAAGGTCCACTTGTCTTCCGGAAACGGAGGAGAGAGGAAGCGTCCGTACTCTCAATCCTCGGACCCCCGTGCACCAAAATCTATATAAACCCCCGCCCTTCCTTTCCGTCACGCCCAAACCACAACAGACAGCATCCAACTCCCGCGAACCGCAGCAGCAGCAGAGCAGCGCCATGAACCCGGAGAAGCCCACCGACAAGACAAAGGAGGCCCTCGGTACCTACGGGATGGACCTCATCAAGGTCGCCGGCAAGCTCGACCCTGTCATCGGGAGGGATGAGGAGATCCGGCAGGTTGTCAGGATCCTCTCCAGGAGGACCAAGAATAACCCTGTGCTCATCGGAGAGCCCGGCGTCGGTAAGACCGCTGTTGTCGAGGGCCTCGTGCAGAGGATGGTGTGTGGTGATGTCCGAAGCAACCTCGCTGATGTGAGGCTCATGGCCCTCGACATGGGTGCGCTGGTTGCCGGGGCCAGGTACATGGGTGTGTTCGAGGAGAGGCTCAAGGCCGTGCTCAAGGAGGTCGAGGATGCTGACGGGAAAGTTATTCTCTTCATTGACGAAATCCATCTTGTTCTTGGAGCTGGTGAGGATTACTCTTCTATTCTTCCTCTTTTTTACTATCATCGTCTCATTCGCAACCTAATTCTATGAGATTAGAATCAGATAGGACTTGAGTACTACGATTCAAAATGCATCATTAAACAGCATTACGTTAAACTGCGATTCAAAATGCAGCCTTTGAGCAACTCAATTGATCTCTTAACCAACCTCATCACATCGAAGTAACTATGAGCTATGCTGAATGTAGTGTGGAGAATGGTCGGTCTTGTCGTAGTAGGACCTTATTATCTATTGCGAAGGTGAACAAAGGAGTTGTGGTTACTAGTAGTGATTGTATTCTGGTTCGTGCTTTCAGGGAATAAGGGATTGATGGATGCGGCGAATCTGTTCAAGCCGATGCTCGCACGTGGGAAGCTAAGGTGCATTGGAGCTACGACCTCGGAGGAGTACATGAAGTACGTACAGAAGGATCCTGCGTTCGAGAGGCGGTTCCAGAAGGTGAATGTAGCTGAGCCGAGCGTACCTCACACGATTAGCATACTGCGTGGGTTGAAAGAGAAGTACGAGGGTCACCATGGTATGAGCATACAGGACAGAGCATTGGTAGTTGCTGCTCAGCTATCTAGCAGATATATCACTGGTAAATCAATCATGCCATCCAATTCGCTATATCATCAATTGTTGTTTCTACATCGATATATCAGTAAATGTAGTGAACTAAGCTATCATTCTCAATTATTGATGGTGCTTCATATATAGTTGTCTGCATGTTACTAACTACATCTTTTCTTATATTGTATTAAAGATCGTCATTTGCCTGATAAAGCAATTGATTTGGTTGATGAGGCGTGTGCCAATGTAAGGGTACAACTTGATAGCCAACCTGAAGAAGTCGACAATCTCAAAAGGAAGAAGATTCAACTGAAAGTTGAAATGCACGCGCTTGAGAAAGAAAAGGACAAAGCGAGCAAGGCTCTACTTGTCGAGGCACGAAACTCTTTTGCTTAACAAATCGATATTACCTTCTAACATGGGCGCCAATGATATTTTGCTTTTGTACCTTACAGGTGAGGAAAGAGCTTGATGACCTAAGGCGTAAGCTGCAACCATTAAAGAATAAATACGAAAAGGAGAAGGAAAGAATCAACGAGATAAGGAGCCTGAAACAATGTAGAGAGGAGTTGTTATTCACGTGGAAAAAGGCAGAGAGGATAATGGACCTGTCTAACGTTGCTGACCTGCGCTATGGTTCTATCAAAGTGGTTGACGCCGCCATTGCAAAACTTGAAGGTACCACCGAAGAAAATTTGGTGTTAACCAAAACCATCGGGCCTGAACAGATAGCAGAGGTACGATCTGACAACACACATTTGTTGGGGACGGATCCGATCAAGCACCACACGAGTAGAACCACAATCGAAGAAGAAAGCACGCACAATCGCACAAGACAAGGATTTATAGTGGTTCGGCAATGTGCCTACTTCACTTGCTCACACCAGACTCTCTCTACTATTGCTTGAATGAAGTTGAGATACAATATGTGGTGCCACAAGGCTCCTTTTATACTACAACAAAAGAATACCAAAGCATTCAGCAATCCCCACCATCAGCTCTTAGCCAATCAGGATGCAGGAGGTGGATCAGACACCTCAGCAATCCAGCCCAAGAGCTCTCAGCCAATCAGAATGCAGGAGGTGGATCAAACACCTCAGCAATCCAGCCCAAGAGCTCTCAGCCAATCAGAAGGCAGCATGGAGATCAGCCACATCAGCAATGCTTTCTACTTGTATTCAACTAATTAGTCTTCACATGATAAATCTCAACAATCTCCCACTTGAAGACTGATTTGTAGCATACACCACATATTCAGTAGTCCTGTTGTGAGCTTTCCCTTGTCTTCTATGCTTGAAGACCAATAGAAGCTGAACATGTCTTCAGTTTCTCCACCGTTACAGACTTTGTGAACATATCAGCAGGATTTTCTAATGTGTGGATCTTCTTCAACTTAAATTGTCCATCTTCTAGCTGCGTCCGAATGAAGTGGTACTTCACATCAATGTGCTTAGTCCTCGAGTGAAAGACGGAATTCTTTGCAAGATGAATTGCACTTTAACTGTCGCTGGATAATTGACAATCTTCACATTCTTTATCCAGTTCTTTCATCAGACCTTTCAACCATATCATTTCCTTGCAAGCTTCTGTTGCCGTCACATATTCTGCTTCCGTGGTCGAGATGGTCACTATCTTCTGGAGCCTAGAGATCCAGCTAATGGCTCCACTCCACAGGGTAAAGACATACCCTGTTGTGCTTTTCCTACCATCGATATCTCCTGCAAAATCTGAGTCCACAAAACCTCGAATGGAAATGTCAGTATTCCCATAACACAATGACACGTTAGAGGTACCTCTCAAATAACGTAAAATCCACTTCACAGCCTCCCAATGTTCCTTGCCAGGATTCACCATGAATCTGCTCACAACTCCCACTGCATGGGAGATGTCTGGTCTTGTACAAACCATTGCGTACATCAAACTACCAACAACAGACTGGTAGGGTATCTTTGACATGTGCTCATGCTCCTCCTTCGTAGCAGGTTCTTTCTCCTTTGAAAGTTTGAAGTGGATCCCTAAAGGTGTTAGAGTAGATTTTGCATTTTTCATATTAAATCTCTCTAGTACCTTCTCGATGTAATCTGATTGAGACAATCTCAGCTTCTTGTTCTTCATGTCTCTGCTAATCTGTATTCCAAGGATTTTCTTTGCAGGACCAAGGTCCTTCATTTCAAACTCCTTAGACAACATTGCCTTCAGATTTGCTATTTCTTCCTTGCATGAGCCTGCAACAAGCATATCGTCTACGTACTACAATAAAATGATGTAAGACATACCAAGCTTCTTGAAGTAGCAACAATGATCAGCATGACATTTGCGGAATCCAGTATTTCTCATGAAATCGTCAAACCTTTTGTACCATTGTCTCGGTGCCTGCTTCAAGCCATAAAGGCTTTTTCTGAGCTTGCATATCATGTCTTCCTTTCCAGTAGCTACATATCCCTCTGGTTGTTGCATGTAGATGTCCTCATCAAGATCTCCATGGAGAAATGCTGTCTTAACATCCAGCTGCTCCAAATGTAGGTTCTCAGCTGCAATAATGCTCAATACTGCTCTTATGGTTGAGACCTTTACAACAGGTGCAAAGATCTCTGTGAAATCAACTCCTGCTTTCTGTTGAAAACCCTTCGCCACTAGCCGAGCCTTGTATCTAATGGAACCATCAGCTTCCTCCTTCTTCCTGTACACCCACTTGTTGTGCAGAGCCTTCTTTCCCTTCGGTAGTGGGACTAAGTCCCACGTTTTGCTTCTTGAGAGGGAGTTCATCTCCTCATCCATGGCTAACTCCCACTGATTTCTTGCCTCACCTTGTATAGCTTCATCAAAGCATTCAGGCTCACCATTATCAGTCAGCAATAAATAATTCAAAGAAGGTGAATACCTTGTAGTGGGTTTGCTGATTCTGGAAGATTTCCGTAGTACCGGAGTTTGCGGATTATTCTGTGGGATGGGTTGAACATTCTCATCACTTGGCTGTGATGTGCTTTGTTCAGGAGTTTCATCAAACTCCACAAAGTCTGACTCTTCCGTTGTCTTTCCTTCTATCAACTCATCCTTGTATAAGGAAGACTCATTGAATGTGACATCAATGCTTCTAACTGTCTTCTTGTTCTCCAAATCCCACAATCTATATCCATAGTTATCTGTACCATAGCCGACAAAGATACACTTCCTTGCTTTGGGATCAAGCTTTCCTCTGTTTTCCTGCTCAATGTGAACATAAGCTATGCATCCAAAGACACGTAAATGAGAAAGTGTTACCTCCTTTCCTATCCACGTTTCTTCTGGAAGATCCCCATCTAAAGCAGCAGACGGACCTCGATTGATTAAGTATGCAGCTGTATTCACTGCATCAGCCCAATGTCGCTTTGGTAGACCTGCATGTAACCTCATGCTTCTCGCACGCTCTAGAAGAGTCCTGTTCATGCGTTCAGCAACACCATTCTGTCTGGGCTTTCTTGGAACCGTCTTCAATCTCTTGATCCCGTTCTTGGCACAATATGATTCAAACTCATCACTGCAGTATTCTCCACCATTGTCTGACTTGAGACATTTCAACTTTAAAGCTGTCTCAGTCTCAACTAAGGCCTTCCACATTTTGAAGGTCTCAAATACATTGGATTTATGCTTGATAAAATAAACCCACAGTTTTCTAGTTGCATCATCAATGAAAGTAATGAAATAATGAGATCCGCCAAGGGAAGGTACCTGAGATGGACCCCATACGTCTGTATGAACCAGCTCCAGTCTTTCGATTTTTCGTACTCTTGCAGTCTTTGTAAAACTGACTTTCTTCTGTTTTCCCAAGATACAATCTTCACAGAAGTCCAGATCAACGGTCTGCAATCCCATCAACTTTCCCTTTTTCTGCATGATCTTCATTCCTTTTTCGCTCATGTGACCAAGCCGTCTATGCCAAGTGTTAGCATCACACCCAGATGATGCAACATTTATCCTGTCATATGAACCTGATGCAATATACAAGGTTCCTTCTTTCTTACCTCGAGCAAGGATCAATGATCCCTTTGACATCTTCCACGAATCAGAATCAAATGATGTCATCACGCCGCTTTCCGATAGCTGTCCGACGGATATGAGATTCCTTGTTAGACTGGGTACATGTCTAACATTCTTCAATCTCAAGAAGCCACCATTGGGTTGGGATATGTCAATGTCTCCCTTTCCAATTATACTGCAACATTCATCATCTCCCAGATATACCTTTCCAAAATCACCTTTCACATAATTTTGGAGGATATCCCTTTGTGGAGTGCTATGAAATGAAGCACCCGAGTCTACAATCCATGACTCACTTCTAGCATTTGCAACACATACTAAGGCATCGCTATCATCATCATCAGTAAGATTTAGGGTGTTCTTACCTTTGTCATTTTCTCCTTTCTGCTTTCTTGGGGCCTTGCATTCTGTCTTGTAATGCCCCTTTTGATTGCAATTCCAGCAGACCACTGACTTCGGATCTCTGGATTTGGATCTTCCTCGTACCGACTTTCCCCTGGAATGCTTTTGGTTCCTGTAGCTCTTCCTGCTTCTTCCTTCTGTATTCAAGGCAGAACCTGACGAGTGTTCTTCTCCAGACGTCTTCCGTCGTGCCTCTTCTCCAAGAAGAAGACCAGCAACATCCTCCAACTTCAACTTTGCAGAACCAGAGGAGTTGCTAACCGCTACAACTAAAGCATTCCAACTATCAGGTAAACTAGAAAGGAGTAAAAGAGCTTTTACCTCATCATCAAACACGATCTTCACAGACTCCAACTGGTTGATGATACTGTTCAGATCATTCAAGTGTGAAGCCACCACGGAGTTCTCACTCATCTTTAAATTGAAAAGCTTCTTCATCAAATACACCTTATTTGATGCAGATGGCTTCTCGTACATCTTTTCAAGAGCTTTGAAAAGATTCGCTGTCGTCGTCTCCTTTGCGATATTTGAAGCCAGCGATGGAGCAAGGCTGAGCCTTACCGTTCCTAGAGCCTTTCGGTCTAGGACCTTCCACTCTTCATCTTTCATGGCTTCAGGCTTCTTCCCTTCGATCGGAAGATAGAGATCCTTCTGATATAGAACATCTTCAATCTGCATCTTCCAGAACGCGAAGTTCGATCCATTGAACTTCTCGATCTTGACCTTCGATTCTTCTGCCATCTGTGTAGAGGTTGATCTCCGAACCGAACTCTGATACCAGTTGTTGGGGACGGATCCGATCAAGCACCACACAAGTAGAACCACAATCGAAGAAGAAAGCACGCACAATCGTACAAGACAAGGATTTATAGTGGTTCGGCAATGTGCCTACTCCACTTGCTCACACCAGACTCTCTCTACTATTGCTTGAATGAAGTTGAGATACAATATGTGGTGCCACAAGGCTCCTTTTATACTACAACAAAAGAATACCAAAGCATTCAGCAATCCCCACCATCAGCTCTTAGCCAATCAGGATGCAGGAGGTGGATCAGACACCTCAGCAATCCAGCCCAAGAGCTCTCAGCCAATCAGAATGCAGGAGGTGGATCAGACACCTCAGCAATCCAGCCCAAGAGCTCTCAGCCAATCAGAAGGCAGCATGGAGATCAGCCACATCAGCAATGCTTTCTACTTGTATTCAACTAATTAGTCTTCACATGATAAATCTCAACAACATTCTGACAGGCGTTTCCTTGTCTCCAGATTGGTTTCTTGGATTTGAATTTAACTTGCGCTTTTTCAGGTTGTGAGTCGGTGGACTGGCATTCCGGTGACTCGACTTGGCCAGAATGAGAAGGAAAGACTCATAGGTCTTGCGGAGAGGTTGCACAAACGAGTAGTTGGACAGGACCAGGCTGTTGATGCCGTGGCAGAGGCAGTTCTTAGGTCGAGGGCTGGCCTTGGTCGACCGATCCAGCCAACAGGTTCATTTTTGTTCCTAGGTCCAACAGGTGTCGGCAAGACGGAATTGGCCAAGGCACTCGCGGAGCAACTCTTTGATGACGAGAATCTTCTGGTTCGATTTGATATGTCAGAGTACATGGAGAAATATTCGGTTTCACGTCTCATAGGCGCTCCTCCTGGGTGAGTTGACTTTAGTAAGATTTATGATATGCCACTAATATACGGGATTTTTGACTGGTGTTACATGCGATTGGCTATTTTAGGTACGTCGGTTACGAGGAAGGTGGACAATTGACTGAGGCTGTGAGGAGAAGGCCTTACAGTGTGGTGCTTTTTGATGAAGTAGAGAAGGCACATGTTACAGTGTTCAACATCCTGCTTCAGGTTCTTGATGATGGCAGGTTGACCGATGGTTTGGGGAGCACTGTGGATTTCAGCAACACGGTAATTATAATGACCTCGAACATCGGGGCAGAGCATCTCCTTGCTGGACTCGCTGGTCAGTCTTCGATGCAAATTGCACGTGATCACGTCATGCAGGAAGTAATGGTCATCTGGAATTTGTAAAATTGGACTCTGAAACTTCTCTTGAAAATCGTAGGTCTCAAAGAGTGTGCTATACGTTGTAGGTTCGGAAGCATTTCAAGCCTGAATTACTGAACCGACTGGATGAGATTGTAGTGTTTGATCCGCTCTCTCGTGACCAGCTCCGGTTGGTTAGCAGGCTTCAAATGAGGGATGTAGCTGCACGTCTTGCCGAAAGGGGCATCGCCCTTGTTTTTACGGATGCTGCATTGGATTTTGTGTTAGAAGAATCTTATGATCCTGTAAGTATAGAGGAACACTCGAAACTGCTTATTCTTATTCACGTTTGAAATATTCTGGACGACTCCTGACTAGATTTCTGATGCCAGATCTATGGTGCTCGACCTATCAGGAGATGGTTGGAAAAGAAGGTGGTGACAGAGCTCTCAAAGATGCTTGTGCAGGAGGAAATAGATGAGAACTCCACGGTGTACATCGATCTAGCTCCAGGAGAGAAGAAGGCCTTGTCGTATAGAGTTGAGAAGAACGGTGGGATAGTGGATGCAGGCACTGGCGAGAAATCCGACATATTGATTTAGATTCCTAATGGAGTAATAGGCGATGCTGCCCAAGCTGTCAAGAAGCTGAAAGCGGTTGCCGACGAGGAACTCGACGACATGGACGAAAAATAGGACATACAGTTTGTTCAAATCGCTGTCTAATTGGTCTTCCTGTTGTTGGATCCATTTCAATTGGCTACGTTTTAAAGTATGTTATTTTTCATGCATAATGCATAATCAGATAAGTCGGTCTCCCCTTATCAAAATTGGTGTTAAGTGTTCCATTTCTTTCTTCTCTGTTTTCCAATCATTTTTTGTTGTGATACGTATGTTCGGTGTTCGTCATAAACCAAGGTGTTAGCATCTGTGAATACGGGCGTATTTGACTCAAACCGTTGTAATCATTGAGAGGTTTATTAATGAGATGCGGAGATAGGGAGAAGGATGGACTTATCTTCCTTCCTCCTTCGGTTGTCTCGGCAAAGATCGATCACTCCTAACAACACGGACTTATATTCGCTTCATCTATATTGAATACAGACATGAATATGACTCTGATATAGATTTAAAGCAGCATATCCTAACATAATTCAATTATAATTCAATTGTATACAAATGCAGATCAAATATTCAGCGAATAGGAAATTCCACGCACGCACACAGCATTTATTTGTTCAGATGTGATCAGTCTGGTCCAAATTCGGTGGAGCCTTTGCAAGCCTCTTCAGTTTTGGAAAATACACACAAATATTTGGGACACTCACTAAAAATCTCACAAAAAGAGGGCACAAATAAAAAACTTGCAACTCTATTGTGGAAATGGGAATAAAAAAAACCTTCAACACACCCAACAACACTCGTACACCACACACTTAAATAAAAACTCGGATTCTAAAAAATAGAATCCCAAACATCCCACTACATACAACTCTTCTCACATCGCACACCACATCCCACTAATACAAAACATGACCCACTACTTGAAACTTGACAAACAAGCAAATAACATTTAAAACAAAAAATAATAGAAAATCAAAAATAGAAAAGAGGGCTTTTGCATCAATTTTTAATACTCCCCCTTGATGCAAAATCCGAAATACCAAGACTGACTCGAAACTCCATGAACTTGCCGAGAGGCAATGCTTTCGTAAGGCCATCAGCAACTTGTTTTGTAGTAGAACAATACTCCATCTTGATAACTCCTTCGTTGACATAATCTCTGAAGAAATGATGACGGATTTCGATGTGTTTGGTCCGTCCATGAAACACTGGATTTTGTATCATTAAAATAGTTGCCTTGTTGTTGCAGAAGATTTTTGTTGCACGAGCTTGAGGTTGCTTCATGTCCTCCATAATCCTTCGCATCCAGATAGCTTGACAAGTTGCTGCAGAAGCAGCAATATATTCCACCTCAGAAGATGATAATGCTGTTGTGGCTTGCTTCTTCGAGCTCCATGAAATTGCACCTGATCCGCAATTAAAAATATATCCACTCGTGCTTTTCCTTTCAACTGCACATCCAACCCAATCACTGTTAGTGAAACCAACTAAATTAAAATCAGAGAGTGATTTATACCAAATCTCATAATTGCTTGTTGCCCGGATATAACGAAGTATTCGTTTTACTGCGTCAAAATGATGCATAGATGGATTATGCATAAACCTGGATATCAAACTGACTGGAAACATAATATCTGGTCGAGTGTGCATTATATACATCAAGCTACCAACCAAACTACGGAATAGATACTCATCTGCTTTTGCGGTTCCATCATTAAAGATTATTTTTTCATTTGCATTCATAGGTGTCCATGACGACTTGCAATTCTGTATAAGAAACTTTGCAAGCAAATCTAAGGCATATTTTTCTTGAGAGATAAATATACCTTCATCTGTTTGCATAACTTGGAGCCCGAGAAAATAATGTAGAAGACTCAAATCTGACATTTCAAATTCATTCATCATGTCTGATTTGAACTCTGCAATAAGTGCTTTGGAGGAACCTGCATATATTATATCATCAACATACACGCAGACTATGAGAATATTTTTACCTTTCGTCTTAATATATAAAGTAGGCTCATTTTCACTGCAATGAAAATCTTTCCGATGTAGATAATTATCGAGCCTCCATACCATGCTCTCGGTGCTTGCTTAAGTCCATATAGAGCTTTCTTAAGCTTGTACACTTTTTCTTCTTCGTCATGAGCAATAAATCCCTGTGGTTGCTCAATATACACATCTTCAGATAATGAGCCATTTAAAAATGCTGATTTGGCATCAAACTGATAAACCTTCCATCTCATATGTGCAGATAATGCTAATAGCATTCTAATCGTTTCAAATCTAGCAACGGGAGAAAAAGTTTCAGAAAAATCAATCCCTTTTTTCTGTGCATATTCCTTAACGACAATCCTTGCTTTATATTTTTTAATATGCCCATATGCATCATACTTGACTCTGTAAACACATTTCACACCAATAGGGATTTTTCCTTCAAGTAAATCTACCAATTCCCATGTATCATTTTTTAATAGCATGCATTTCTTCTTGCATCGATTTCTCCTATTCTACGTTTCCACATGCTTCTTCATATGAAACTGGTTCAACCACTAGAAGTGTAAAGGTAGACTCGTAAATATCATGTAAAGATCGTACCTTTTGCGGAGGACTATCATCATCATGAGCCTCATCAATAGAACCATGTGTCCTACCCACGCATTTGGAAGAAGATCCACTATCGTCTGCCAGTTTCATGGGAGTGCTCTTGCAAGGAGAACTTGGCATGATGAGATCATCATCACCATTACTTTCTTGATCTACGAGTGTAGAGGGACTGCGACGTTCAGCCCCCCACACCCAAGAACTCCCTTCATCAAAAATAATATCTCTACGTATAATTAATTTTTTCGTAACTGAATTATACAAACGATAACCCTTTGTTTCATCACTATATCCAACGAAGATGCATTTCTCACTTTTCTTATCCATCTTGGAACGATCAGACGACTCAATCAATGAATATGTGAGACAACCAAAAAATTTTAGATAACTCACATTAGGCTTGCGCTGCGACCATGCTTCGAATGGGGTTATACTCCGCACGGCCTTCGTTGGAGAGATATTTAAAAGATGCACAGCCGTATTTACCGCTTCGGCCCAAAAATCATTTGGGAGATTTTTTTCGATGAGCATGCTTTTAGCCATTTCCACAACTGTTCGGTTCTTTCAACTAGATCCTAAAGATCTTGAGCTATGAAGAAAGTCTTCATCTTAAAGCACCAAAATTCATAATTTTCACCATTGAAAATAGGCACCAATGCATGTGATAAATTAATGGTATTTAAATTCAGAATAGCATTACCACCTGACATTGCAAATCAACTGCGAGATAACCTTCTGTGAGGAGAGACGTCGCAGCTCTGAAAATGCCTCGAGACAATCTGCCGTAGCCTCGAGATACGCCCGAAATCGGAAGCTGGCTCTGATACCAGAAATGTTGGAAAATACACATAAATATTTGGGGCACTCACTAAAAATCTCACAAAAAGAGGGTACAAATAAAAAACTTGCAACTCTATTAATGGTGAAAATGGGAACAAAAAAACCTTTAACACACCCAACAACACTTGTACACCACACACTTAAATAACAACTCGGATTCTAAAAATAGAATCCCAAACTTCCCACTACGTACAACTCTTCCCACAACGCACACCACATCCCACTAACACAAAACATGGCCCACTACTTGAAACTTGACAAACAAGCAAATAACATTTAAAACAAAAAAATAATAGAAAACCAAAAATAGAAAAGAGGGCTTTTTGCATCAACTTTTAATATCCAGAGACCCTCATCCATCCCTCAAATCTCGGACATGGATTGTATTTAGATAAATGATGCTGCTCGATAGAGGGTTAATTTGACATTCGAGAGCTTTGATACGGATGTAAGGATACTTTTGCGAGACAGAGATATCCTCAACAGTAGTCAGATTCTATAGGTCCTATTTCGTTATTGGGTTGGGCTGGGGTTGGTTGGGTTGGGGTATTCTCCTGTGAATAGTAGCTATTTGGAGGGTTGGGATGGTTAGAATTATAATTGTGATGTAATGTGACATTGATTATGTGTTATATTAACTTTTTGGACGATTATAATATGTTTTTATGTTAATAAGTGTATTTGAACAAGGTTAAAACTATTATACCAAAGAAATTGTAGGGTCAATACAAGTATTCCCAACCCAAAAATACATGGTTGGAGACATGGATATGCCGGAGTACCCGGGGTACCGTGGCAACCAAAAGGATCGAGATGAGATATCTCGTTGCGAGTCGATCTACGACGTTCTGCCACAGTCTTAGCGCCATTAGAGAACTTATGCCTCGATGATGTCTAACACGTTCTGCCTCATCACCAGAGACGTTGGCATGTACTGTGATCTCTACCAGCCACTAGATCTGCATCGTCGATCCCCTGGATCTGCATAACACGGTGCTCAGCATCACAGGCATCGACTGTGTTCTTGCACGCAAGATTTTAAAAACAGAACCGACGGCAAGAAAAAATGTCCAAACACACTGTTTTTATTGAAAAAAATACAAACAGTCAAAATCAGTCACATACCGGTTGGACCGTTTAAACTTGATTGAGCCACTTGAATCAAATCACCTTGTCAATTTTTGTTAAAAAATATTTTCTAATAATTATTAAAATGCAAACATTTAAAAACTATTAATAATTCAATTTCATTCTAATCCGTAGTATCTTACTCATTGATCTCTTGTCCTTCCACATGTACCAATGACTCATTATCGCTTCTCCTTTCGTGGCATACATGTCTTGCTCTCTCTTCCCACATTGTACATGAGGTTGTCTGCCTCCAATAATAACAAACGTAGAAGATATTATCATAGTCATATTATGAGAATCCATAAATTAACAACACTTGTCATGAAATTGAGTTTAAATAGTTGTAAAATTATTAATTTTATACATCACATAAATGTATTTGTATGAATTTTACAAAATTATTATTATGTCCTTTGAGTTTTTCTAATAACATTTATAACCCCAACTTTTTAGCAATTTCAAATGTGCTTCTATATTCTTAAAAAATTCACAATACTATTCTTATATTAGTATAAAATAGGAGCACAAGTAACTAATAAAAGACCACTACTATGTATTTTGTAAAAATATTTACGCACATTGGTAATTGTAAAAAGATATTGTTTAATTGTTATGGGAAATGTATAAACCATCTAAAGATATGATGCCGCATTTTTCATATTTATTTGTATGATATACAGTCTAACATGATTCGACCCAGTTGAACCATATGAACTAAATCAACAATACAACGATTCGATCTTTTCCTATTTTTAGGAACTACTGACATCATCACCGGTTCGACCATTCAGTCCCATTGATCCGACCATAAAAATAAAAAACAGATACCAATCTGATTTGATGTCTAGTTTGGTTTTTAAAACCTTTCCGGGAGATGAGCCATCTGACATCTGTCTAAATACAAAGGACGAAACAAAATCAGCTTTTAATCACGTGATCAAGAAGCCCCTTTCTTTTGTGTTAATTACATAACAAGATAGAGTTTTTGCTCCTTTCTCTTCTATTTATCTGATATCGCTTTGTGTAAACTACAAAAAGTCCCTGAACTGTACACCCAATTTCAATGTCATTCTTAAACTTTAAAAGGTAATAATATGATATCTGAACATTAAGATTTGTCTCAATGTGATCATTTATGATTGAAATTTAGTTGGTCATTTTGTCTTTCCAACCTTCAATTTCAATAGTCAAAGATTACATTGACACAAATCTTAAAATTCAGGTACCACATTATTACCTTTTAAAGTTTAGGCATGACATTGAAATTTTGTGTATAGTTCAGGGATTTTTATTGTAATTTACTCCTTTTTAAAAGGAAAACTCCCTAGAGTGGGACTTTCATTTAGCCATTGTAAGGACTTATAGATTAGAAAAGATATTCCTCTTGGGAAGTACATCAAGATGTTGGGAGGAAGGAAAAACATGCCAGAGAACAACATAGTCAAACAAAGAAGAGAAAGACGATGCTCGCCACAAGGACTGAACACCTCAGCTAACAGTGAAAAAACCCTGAGAGCACACTCTCGAGAACAAGCCGATAATAGAAGTGAAAGAATAGAAATCACCATCAAGAGCATGCGGTTCTGTTCGCTTTGATCGTACTCTGATGCCTAGTGGGTCCGATCCAATGTAAAAGTCAAATCTCTAGAATGAGATAGATCGGAGGTGTTCTATTAGGAGGGAAGCAAGAAATCTAGACTTGGAATTCTTCCAAAGAGAGAGTAGTCTCACCCAACCTCTCCAAGGTAGAGAACGAGGCTGAAATAGAGCTGGTGATAGGTTCGACAAGGTGATTGACGGAGGTGGTGCCGAATAATTTCGAGAAGGCGAAGGCAGATGCAGAGGCAAAGTCAACTTCGACAAGGCAGACATGGTGTCGGTGACAAGATATCTTCCAACAGAGGAGGGGAGTAATGGACAGATTGGGATCCCTCAACCTACCGAGTCCATGGAGGACAACCCAAGGGCCCTAGGTGCTCGCTGGAGGTTGAGGCTCTAGGGCCTCTAACCGAATCTATAGGTGGTGAAGGGAGAGCATAAGCGATGTGAGGGAGAGCAGAGGCAGTGGAATGGATTTGTCATTATTCCAATGCTTTATGTGCTCGAGGTTGTTGATATTTTCAGAACAATCTTTACAAGGCATGATCTAAAGCAGGTTTTGAGGTTTCCTTCGCTTGTATGCTCTTGCATACATGCCCTATTTTGATTGGTTTACAGATTGGGTTTTTGGATGATTTTCAGTGGCCAACTTCTTTGACTTGGATCTTGATATTTCAAGACTTATTTTGCAACATTTTGACATGATTTTGTGTTTTATATGATTTTTTCAAAGATGATCTGTTGTTCTGTTTTTCTTATTTTTATACATTGATCTTTACATCTTTTGCATTCACTAACTCACATATCAATAATACACTTCACTCACATAGTGCCACTTAGACACTTACACATTACTTTTAGTTCTTTGTTTCTCTAATGTTTTAAAGATGACAAGCACACACACATATATCACAGTTGCTCACTTGTATATTATGGTTGCAGTACTACAAGTGTGATTCAGCTCAAATTGTCAATGAAATGACGACTGCATCAAAGTTGAAAAGCTTAGAAAATTATTTAACTTTGTTCAAAAAGTTGTTACATTATTTTCTTTCTTTAAAGTTGTAACCTTTGGAAGCATCTTCAAAAAGACCACTCTTAATTATAAATCATCATCACTAATTGACCATGGTATTATGTTGCATTGATCATCCTTGATCGACCACAGCATTTTGACTGATCAAATGAATTTTGAATTTTGGACCAATGGTCATGCAAATGATTGATCATCCTTGATACCCTAGTCAATCATTGTTTTTTGATTGATAGATCATTGACTCAGATCTTCATGGACTTGTTGCTAAATAAATATCCAATGATCATATTTCTTGGACCATATATAAGGGACCCCATACCCATTTTTTGAAGATAAACTATTCGAGTATTCACTCATTTCTCTCTAGAAAATCTAGAATCTATCTCTGAATGATTTCTTAAGTATTCTCTCTTCTATTCTTCGATTAATTTAAGTATTTCGAGGAGAGTTTCACAAGAAGATAATGTTAGTATTTAGGTCCTCCATGATTTTAAAAATGACATACACATAAATTTATATCGTAGTCTCTCTAATATTCTCTGTGATTGCATGACTTCAAATATGGATCTCAACTCAACACGACTGTATCTGTGTTGTCATTTTGATGCAGAAGTAGATGCTCGGTTTTGTTGTTTGTTGTTCAAAAGTCTTGTAATAATTTTTCCATATTATGTTTGCAAAAGTTGTAACTCTAGCAAGCTTCAATCAGAAGTTTTCTTTTTAGGAATATCATTTTTTGATGATCTGATCAATCATATTTTCACACCGATCGATCATACATTATCAAACATATGTTTTCATTGATCGATCACCACTTGTCGATCATTCATATTGACACTATCGATCATTATTTGAATTTCATTCAAACGGTCATCAACTGATCGATCATAGCTTTGAACTTGATCGATCGTTTTTAGTTGATTGATCATACTCATTCACCTAATCGATCATATCAGGAAATCATCTTTGATTTCTTAACAATTTTGCATTCCAATGATCACTTTTCTTGAGCTCCTACATAAAGGACCCCATACCCATTGTTGGAATACACACTATTCAAGTAATTACTCTTACTTTCTCTATAAAAAGCAAGAAGATCTTTCTGAATGATTTCCTCAATATTCTTTCTCATGTTCTTTGATTCATTCGATATTTCAGAAAGAATAGTCTTGGTTAAAAACTGTGAAGCAAGTTGTTCAATTTACCAGAGTTCGATTCGTTAGCCACTCTTCAAGTTCTTTTGTAGCAGTTCGAGCACATTTGGCAGCCTCGTCTCAGCAAGGTGATATTTATTATTTGTTTCATATTGCTTATCCGCCTATGATAATTGTGTTATATTTGATTATGCTAATCTTTGAGAATTATCTCTGTATAGTTTATCTCAAGATATCATTTGTTATTTAATTGGAGATTTACTCTTGACATCTGTGAAGATAATCGTTTACTTATATACTGTTATTGCTTTATCTCTTTTTCAGTTAACCTCTTTCTGTAGGATCTTAGGTGTTTAATTTTAAGTGGGAAGAGAAGGTCTTGGACATGAGACCTCCAAGGAAGCTTGAAGAAAGTCGAAAGCTCGCATTTTCTTCAGCTTTGCTACGATATCTGATCTATAGTGTTGGTCTAGATGTTTGATCCAAGATTATGAAGCATCAACATTGTAAACTGTGGAGATATCTATACAAATATCTCGGACTTTAGTAAAGCAATTTATTATCCCGACTAATCAAGAAATCCTAAATCAGTAAGTCTTATGTCATGGTTTTTATCCAGGTGGGTTTCCACGTAAAAATACTGTGGAAGTGTGTTGATTGGTCTGCTTGATTATTATACTGTTCTTGCTGGTTATTCCGCAAAGATTTTCAAAACTGCCTCGAACCTCTATCCACCCCTCTCTAGTGCTGTCGTGATCACATAACTCACATTTGGTATCAGATCCTGGTTTAGTTTCTCAAAGTAACTACTCAAGATACATATGAAAACTATAACAAGAAAGGACTTTGAAAGTCATTCAACTGTCAGGCCTCCACACTTCAATGGAACAAATTGCAATAACTAGAAGGTATACACGCAAATCATCTTAGAATCTATAGATATTGTTGTTATATCATAGAGACTAAGTACACAAAGTTAATTGCTGGAACTATTTCATCGATGCTTACAAAAAGAAGGCTACGTATAACTTGAAAGCTATGAATGCCATCATCTATGCCATCACAGTAGATAAATTCAACTGAGTATCTACATGCAAGACAATATATGAGATCTAGAATAAGCTCAATGTGACATGTGAAAGTACAACTAAGCTTCAAGAATCTCATATCAGCTTGCAGTACCAATGATAAGAACTATTCAAATTGGAAAATGGAGAATCAGTCAGAGACATGTACATAAGATTCTCAGTTATTATCAACTATCTCAGTAATTTCAAGGTAGAGATTACTAATGCAGAACAAGTGAAGAAGTTGCTTAGATCTTTTACACCAATCTGGAGCACTACCGCGATGGTCATCAAGGAAGCTAATTACATCAACACTCTTCTGATTGATAAGATGATAGGCAAACTCCTAGCCTATGAAGTTGAGAAGACTCAGACAACCTAAGTAGATGCAGAAGTCAAGAAGAAGAATATGATTGCACTTCAAGCAACAAAATCTACCTTAGAAGACAACTCAGAGGATGATCTAGCCATGTTCACTAGGAAGTTCAAGAAGTTCTTCAAAAGAATTGACACAAAGAAAGGAAGTGATCAAGAGTGCTTCAATTGCAAGAAGAAATAGCAATTCAAGAAAAAGTATCCTCTCCTCAAAAGAAAGAGTATGAAATAACCTCGAAATCATGAATAAATCAAAGGCAAGAAGATAGTTAAAGATGAACGAAGAAAAATCACAGACACCCACAAGTATCAAAAGAGAACAACCTTTTATGCTACTTGGGACTCTTCTTACAATGACACTTCAACATCTTCTACAAGTGTATTAGAAGACCCCACCAAAGATGAAGCCTTGCTTAGATTCATGGTTCTAAGAAGAGGTAATTTATGAAGAACCATTATTAGATGAATTGCAAGAAGCTCTTTATGATATCCATAGTTTAGTGGTGAAATTGAAAAAGGAAAATAAGTTGTTGAAATTAACCGCACGCACCACATTATAGGATCATTCAAAAGAGACTAGCTTTCTGATTGATCATATTAGAGAATTCACTTCTAGTTTATCTCTTTCTAAAAAAGAGCACTCAAATGAAATTAAAATGCTTAAGATAAACATGATAAGTTAGAAACTAATGTAGGTGAATTAAAACAAAAGACACACACCTTAGTTAATGACTTAACAAAGTTTACTAAGGGAAAGTAGAATTTAGACAAATTAATATGAGGTAATTATCAAAGTAGAACTAAGTACGATTTAGGGTACAACCCAAAAAAGGGTAATTGGTCTACGTCTGTTAAATCTATAAAACTAGCTCTGTCTACTAGAAAGGTTTCAAATCAAATTTAAGCAAAGAATGTAATGGAACCAAGGAGTCATTCAAGGAACCATACTAACACTCCAAGGACATACAAGTAATGTGAACCAAAGAAACTCGTAAATTATCTTGTAGAAACCATGGTTAATCAAAGGAGACAAATTGAACGTCTATTCATGAACAAACCATATTTAACAGGACATCAGGAAAGACTGTACTGACAAGTAGATCATGGACAACGGATGTTCGCGGCACATGATTGGAGACAAGGATCTCTTTCTCAACATCAAAGACAAAGCTAGTAGGATTGTCACTTTTGGAAACACACATAGGTATGATAATTGGTGACGGTACGATCAAAATCCCTTTAACTTCTATTAGTCACGTGATGAATACTCATTCATCACTCTTTATTCTTATATTTTAGCTACAAAAACCTTTGCAAATGCATGTATATATTTGTAAATATAAATAATTACCAAAAGCATGCATGGTGTAAATAGTAATAATTAGCATGTTTTTGTGCAAAAATAAAAGAATAAAGATCAAAAAGAAAAAGACGGAAATATTTAGAATAAATATTGAGCAACCTAACCCAAGGGAGGGCTCAGCATGGGCCTGACCGCATAAAAGCCAAAGTAGAGGGAGATAGGGGCTCATGTGTGTAAATATATATGTAAATAAAATAAAAATATTTTCCTCCCAAAAATAGACTAAAAAGGGCTTGTAAATATTTGTATATATTTATAAATATAAAATCAAGATAAAAATAGAAAAATCAAAAAGAAAAAAAAACAGATCACTTGTATATATCCACCTTATACATACAACCACACTTATATTTATTTCACCTTATAAATAAATAAAATTAAGTTTTATAAAATTTGTATATATTCTATATTTTATGGTGTAAATAAATAAAATAAAAACAATTAAAAAAACAAAATAAAAAAGAACAAAATTAAAAACCCAAAAATACATTGTAAATACACCATGTACATAGATGTATAGGTCTATTTATTTCACCTATGTATATAAATAATAAAAATAAAATAAAAATATCTTTTTATTCCTTATTTTATGATATAAATAAAGAAAATATAAAAGGGAAAAAATATATAAAAATAACAAATTAAAAATCAAAAATCAAAACCATATATTGTACATATACCTATATATAGCTATATAATATAAGTACCTTATTTTATTTTTGAAAAAATAAATTAAAAATCACAAAAAATAGAAAATATTAAAACAAAAATATTTCATGCTTTTAGTTTTAATTAAATAAGCCATTTTCTATTTTTAATTTAATTTTTAAATCTTTTCCAGGTGGCAGCCTCCCATTGGTCCAGGGGGGTTGTTGACCGCCCGGTCAACTTCCCCCCCAGGACCACCTCCCACGGGTTTTGGACACCCGACCCGACTTCTCCTCTTTTTTGTGTCCAAACCCGATCACCATCTCCTTAAATCCCGGGTCCGCTCCACTCCCAACACATCCGACACCCTCGCCGGAGCGCCCGCCTCGGGATCCGCGCTCCACATTGCCCTACCCGATCAAATCTTGCCGGACCTACATCCAAATAAATTCCGAGCTCCGCCACCCTATTGCGCATCTTTGGATCGTCATTCCCCCACCCAGTGACCTCCACCTCTCGCGCGAGAGTGACAGCTTACCCCGGAGGTGTAGCAGCGAGGCTGAGGGTGCTCGAACCACTGATCCGACGAGTTTGCTCCGCCGTGCTCCGCCCAGAGCAGAAGCCAGAGCTTCAGACGACGATGGTCCCCGAGGCAAGGACCCAGAGCTTCCCCAGCTCGACCCCAGTCGACCCATCCACCCGGGTAGCTTAGATTTCTTCCCTAGTTCTCTAATTTCGCATTTGCCCCAATTTTTGCCGTCGCCGACTATCGTCGATTCCGATCATCTCATCCTTCCACTCGATCATCGGAATCCACCATCGCATTCGTCCTTCCCCCGCGCATCTTCTCCGCACTTCCTCTCAACCCAGCTCGCACAGGAGCTGGGGATTCGAGCTCCTCCGTCCACCCCCTCGCCGGAGCTCGACCACTGCGCCTCACCAACCACTTTCACCACGCCTAACGGGGTCGAGGCAGTTTGCCCTCGACCCGCGAGTTTGCTGGTGCTCTTTGCAGGTACATCCGAGCCCATCTGAGGGCTTGGACCATCAGGTCCAGCAGCTCCGCCTCTGCCCGACGCTCCAGAGCTCCTCGGAGCTCCATTGAGTCATCGGAGGCCTCCATTAGACGCAGAGGGCCCACAGTTTCCTTCTCCGATCTTCAGAGAGCTTCCGGGAGGAGACCAGCGCCGTCACGAGTCCGACGAAGTTCACCGGAGCCCAGTTCGTCCACCATCCTTCTCCGTCGTCCGATCGACCCCGAGCTCCAGTCGTGATCATGTTCGTCCATTTGCAGAGCAGCACTGACCGCCAGATCTCTTAGGATTCGATCACCACCGTTGATCCCGCGAGGCTTATCCACGAAGCATCTCCACCGTCAGATCCAACACGTGGCGAGGCCCAGACCGTCCGATCCGCACGAGGAGTCTAGCGTTGGGTGCCACCCATTTCCAGCCGCTCGATCCACCATGTGGCGCCCATCCGTCGGTCGACTTAATAAAGGGTAATTTACCCTTAGGCCCTTCTCTTTAGTTTATTTAGCGTTTAGTCCTGTAAATACATAGCGTAGTTGTTTTATTTCTGGGTTATTTGCACTTTGGACCTGAGCTTTACTTTATTTGCACATATGCCCCTGTTTGTAGTGTAGCACGTGCATCGACACGTACCCTTTTGGGATATTTGCTTGCTTAGCCCTGTAGTTCTGGATGGTTATGAAATGAAGAAATATTTTTAGAAAATTGCATTTATACCCCTGTGCGTAGATTGATGTGTGCATGTGCGCTTATTTTTGGGTATTTTACAAACAAGCCCTTGGACTTTTGGTACCTGTTACCAAAAAGTCCCAGGAACTTGTTTTCTTTGCATATAGGTCCCTGAGTGCCCCAGGCACGCGCTGCGCGCGTGATTCCTTGGGTATTTTGCACTGGACCCCCCCAGAGTTTTGGGTATTTGCACTCAGGTCCCTGTGCACAGTACCTAAGTTTTATTTTTGAATAAAATAGCAAATAAACTACGAATTCAATGAAAATTAGACACATGGCTCCTGCCATGTTGTAAAATTTTCTGGAAGAGGCATTTTTGTTTTGATTTGATATTTTAAAAAAATCATAAACAACCATTTTTGTTACTGTCTGTTTTAAAAATTCACAAAAAAATATTAAAACCTGTCTAAAAATTACAAAAAAATTAGCTACTGTTTGTTTTGGCTTGTTTGATTTTCTGGTTAATTTTGGCTATTTTTCATCATATAAAACTCTTAAAAATTGAAAAACACCCAAAAACTCATACAAATTCTAATAAATAATTTAAAAATCCAAAAATCATAAATCCAGTGCCCAAATTTTCCTCAAACTCTCTAGTTTATAGGAAAATTACCTCCAGGAGTTAAATAGGCCCTTTTGCATTTTAAATTGGCCTTTTACTCCTGACCAGACAGTACCTTCTGTTTCTTTCCTTGTTTGATTTTTAGAAAATCTAATAAAAATAAAAAAATCCCAAAAATTCACTAAAAACAGTAAAAATTATAAAACACATAAAAACATTTTTATTTGAATTTTTGCTCGATTTTTAATGCATTAAATAAATTGTTGTGTTGGCTTGTTTTCTTGTTTTCCTTGTTTTCTCAATTAATTAAAAATCCAAAAAAAATTATAAAAATTGAAAATCCACCAAAAATACCTTTTATTTTATTTTAGTTTATTTTTGACTTCTTCGTAGGCCGCAAGGCCATCACGTGCTCCTTGTGTTTGACCCTGGTCGCTATACCAGGTTAATAAAATAGCAAGACCGCTATTGGATGTTTGAGTGATTTTTATCATATTTGGTGGTCTCTTTTTCTTGATTGACACACCCGAGCGATTGAGGTCGCAACGACCGTTTGAGATATACCTGACCTACCTCGCTTGCTCGATTTTCGTGTCATCAGAATGGCGCTGTTGCCGGGGAGCACGACTTAGTAGTTTTTGATTTTTCATTTTCATTTTCTTTTTGTTTTATTTTTCGCGGCTTTCCGCGGCTCTTTCAGAGTCCGCTGCTTTTCGTGGCTTTTTGTTTTTCTTTTATTTTTGTTTTATTTTGTTTTGCTTTATTTTCTCTTATTTTTATTTTTGCTTGATTTTGAGTGTTTATTTTATTTTGCATTTTTGCATATATATACCCTGTTTTATTTTCTTGATATTATTTGATTATTTTATTGGCCTGACCACTTGTTTCTTTCTTGCAAGGGCCCGAGGACCAAGGCGGCAGCTTTTGAGAAGCCGGCGCAACCGCGAGACTCGGAGGCGGCTCCCTTCTGCACGGAGCCGCAGGAGAGCGTGAGAGAGTAGACGAGCGGGCGAGGATTAGTTTAGATTTTTCTTTTTATTTCATTTGATTATTGTAATAATATAGGGACAGACTCAGACTGTGGACTTGACTTGATTAGTGGATCTGTTTCACCGAGCACCGGTGTGCTCGGGGGACCCATAGGATTTTTCACGATTTTTCTTGCGGCTTTTGGTTTTCTTGCTGCCTTTTACGGTTTTCAGCGGTTTTTATCGAGCCCCTAGACTTAGGACTTTCTGCTTGACTGTGCCGTAATTAGTAGGATCCCCACACCTAATTATCTGCCTGTTCCTATAGTGCGATTAATTGGACCTACTAATAATTCATTAATAAAAATAACTGACTCACTCCCTTTGTAGCCTACGTGCCGTAGCCTGCCCTGCCAAGCGCTGCTCCTGAACCCGATGTGTCCGGAGGAGGAGGGGTAGACCGAGATCGGACCTTTGGCTTGAAGGATCGGTGATCAGTTAGACGGTTCTTCGAGTAAAATTGCCTGTTTAGGACTCGGTTTTCATCGCTGCACCATATAGGTAGTTTACTTTCTGTCTTTACATTTCTGCGCGGATCACTTGCATGTAGAGTGCTGGAGACAGGTACGCATTTCTATCTTTGCATGCATCATTGATTTCATCGCGCATCGGCTTTCTCGTCTCCTCCCCCTATTTTTGACTTAATAACCAGGAGAACCGAAAAATTCATTAGGCGTTTCTTTTTATTGAAAAATATCTAAAAACAAAAACAATAAAAATCGGGACTGCTAATCACACTTGACCTAAAAGACACTTCACTAAAAATCTGTCTTGGGGAGAGTAACCCCCTCCTTGTTTGGTTTGGATGAGCGAGAGAGTGACCCGCACATTAGGATAGAGCCTCCGATCTTTCTTGACTGATTACCGGCTTTCAGTACGGGACAGTCGGTTGAGAAATATCTGGATACCTATTTAGCTCACGTAATCGCTCTGATAAGACTGGATGATCACCTAAAATAAAATCGACAAGATAATTGACCGATCCCTTTGGTCTTTAGCTTTGTGTGCGTAGGTGAATTGGGGGTTTGCTTGTTCATCTTGTGTGATTTTCAGATCCCTTCGATCCTCCTCTCTATCCTTCTACCTTCCACCCTCCCTCCCTTCACTCTTCTTCTCTTCTTCTCCTTTACCCCTGGATGATGGATCCCCCTCACTTCGAGCCGACTCTTGCAGCTTATTCTTCGCTATCTGACCATCAGTCCAGTCCACCTTCTAGGGAGGTCGGATCTCCGACCAACCTCCCGCTCCCTCCCTCCCTTTCATCTCACCACTCTGGGCATGTTGTGCGAGACGTCCGAGGATATCAGATAGAGCAGATGCGAGACCCGGGCGATGCTGTTACTGAGTTGAGAGCGCACTTCGTTGGTGATCTGAGAGAGTAGTGGAGATCAACAGACATATCCGATTCCGGAGGGATGGAGGAGCAGATAGCACATGGAGCGCAGTCAGCTTCTACACTTGGTCCATTCGTCTTGGATTTGGATTACATTCAGCGACTGCCGACATTTTCAGGAGAGGCGCACGAGGAGCCTTATCTTCACCTGTCCGCTTTCGAGGAGTTTTGTAGAGCACAGAGATATTCAGACGTCACTGCAGAGGAGCTGATGAGGAGGACCTTCCCATTCACACTTCACGAGAGCGCCATGAGATGGCACCGACGATTGGGTAGGACATTCGAGACATGGGGAGAGTTACGCCGAGAGTTTCTACAGAGATACTTTCCCCCACGTAGAGCAGAGTTCATGCGGTCTTTGATCACGGACTTTTCAGTTGACCCCTAGGAGCCATTGCACGAGGCATGGCCGAGGTTACTTGACCTCTTGAGGAAATTTCCAGACCATGGACTTCCACTAACAGACTTGATAGAGATCTCCATGTGGGGGATGACCGTAGAGCAGATAGCGCTGGTGATTACCACATGTGGTGGTTCACATCGTAGTTCCGACATTCACTTCCTGGACACCATCTCGGGTTTACTTTCACAGAGATCTTCTTCACGAGATGCCTTAGTCGGAACAACACATGTGGACGATGCAGTACCAGTGCGGTGTGTCACTTTACATGATGAGTCAGCTTCTACACACCAGCCCGAGGACTTGGAGCAGACATCACCACTGACAGAGGAGATGACTGCCATAGCATAGGTTCGGACCCAGAGTCTACTTGAGTTCCCGTTGGTTTTCCAGCTGGAGTTCGAGGCAGCCCCAGAGTTTCCAGTCGACGAGTCTTGGATATCAGATTTTCTGATACTTCAGGAGCCGGAGGAGCCCCAGATTTTGCAGCCATTGACTCAGCTACTTCGGTTTCCAGTTTTGGAGGAATCAGTTTCCTTCCTGCAGAGACACTTCTTAGATGCAAACAGCTATCAGGACTCAGCCCAGCAGCCACCGATCGAGGAGGGACACCACTTTGAGAGTACAGACACAGAGAGTCCCGTCTTCGAGCCTTTTGTCCTCCACTTTGTTGAGACAGATACACTTGCTGAGGACCAGCTGACAGTGAGCATAGCCGCAGAGCGAGGATCAGCCACAGACACTTTGCCAGCTTCCGCGGTGTTGACTAGTACCTTCTCCTACTTCCAGATTGCCGAGACCTACACTTTCAATGATGATGCAGCCTGGTGCACCGAGAGGATACTTGATAGCAGTGTAGATGCCCATTTAGATCATGATCCTCTTCTTCTCACTTCTGATCTTGCATCTATCCCTGAGGGTTATCTGCGGGAGGATGCCGCACTCGATGAGTACTCGGTTTCACCTGCTGAGAGTGTTTCCGATCTAGCGGAACACGAAACCGAGTCTTTAGATCATTCAAATTCTGAGTCTTCTCACCTCGACGACCCTCGCGAGGATGAGCCCGTTCTGGAGATATTCGATGATTTATCGGATCTGATTCTATTTCATGCATCGGATATCAGTCTTCTTCGAGAGTCTCCTGATCTTGACCGCGCATATCTTTTTGAGACACTGATTGACGTGGAGGATTCTATTACTGATCCATCCTTCTCCACGTTTGATTACTTCGGCTCTATACTCTCACTCCAGTCTGACCCAGAGCCGATGATTTCTTTTGTGCTACCGGATCCCGATCACTTACTTCCATATCCTTGGCCGGTAGCAGACACCCGCCTGATTGCATACCTGGGTGTCTTACTTCACACTGTTGAGTTCGTTGCTGTTCTCGTACCGAGACTGCGACGACAGTACGACATTCACCTTACTGATGCCATCCTGAACCTTGATATTGCGTTGTCCTAGCCTTTGCGCCCAGCTAGGGGCGTAAAATCTAGCGCTTGTTGAGAGGCACCTCAACATTGTACTCTTTTGTATATACGTGTTTCGTCTTGTTTTGATCTTTCTTTCTTCCATTCTTGTTTTCACCCCAGGTCTCGCTTAGGATTGTCTTTGCTATACTTAGGTTATTGCTCATCCGAAGTATAGGGGGGTGAAAACACCGGGTTGTTCTTCGTTCTGTTTCATCACTTCTGTTGTTGCCTATACTTAAGGTTCTTCACCTTAAATATAGGGGGAGTGATGTCCTCTCCTCCTTGTATATATTCGTTGATTTTCTTCGTGTTTTGCTACCCCTGTTTTGCTGCCTATACTTAGGGATATTGCACCCTAAGTATAGGGGGGGGTAGACCCTGTACATTCTCCACTCGATTTTCCCTTAGTATACAACCTGCTATACTTAGGATTACTTGATCCTAAGTATAGGGGGAAAAGCCGAGAGTCTCTTGATATTCATTCGTCTTTGTATATAGCCTTCCTTTTCACTTCCCTATACCTAGCACGAGTTATGTCTTCTTCATCGCTCTTGACTCTGAGGACATCGTTCGAGCTAAGTATAGGGGGTGTGTATATATTTCATATATACGTTAGCCATAACTCGTACTTTGTGTGAGTGTGTTAATAAATAAAAATGGCTAAAAACCTTAAAAACCACAAAAATTAAAAATTTTTCATGTACATAAACATTCTTTTATTTGCACATAAATAGCTAGTGTACAAATTATTTTTGTAAAAATGTTTTCAAAAATCTTTTGTGTACAGCTTGTGTAAATATTTTCTTATCAAAATTATGTATATAGTACAAAATTTTTCCAAAATGTTTTGAAAATCAAAAGTTTGCAAAAATCTTTTGTAAATGTGTGTAAATACCTTTTGCAAAACTTGCACTTCATGCATCATCCATTCATGATTTCAAAACAATTTTCAAATATTTTGCATGTTTGTAAAAAGTTGTGTAAATAGCATCTTTTGTACATATGTATATAGTTTTTCTGGATGATAGTTGACATTTAAACTAGCCTGGAATCAAATTGAGAAATGGAGCTTGATTAAGATCTTAATCTACCTAATTTCTAAGAGGACTTTATAGGGCTTAGGTTTAAGGCTTTTCAGGTCCATAGTGACTTAATTCTTTGAGTCCACTAGGCTATGATCACATGTCATCTCAATGAGCCTAAGTAGAGCACTTAACAACAACACATGACTCATATAGACAATGGCTTTACTAGGACACCAGCACTTTGCACTGAGCTCTCTACGGATGAGGTGGTGAGGAGGCAGTCTTCCTTGACTTGGGGTAGCATATGAGGGTAGTACTTCTAGGCGGGACCTCTCTTCTTCTTTTAGTGAAGGAAGTGCGTCTCAACTTGGTCTGGTTGCCATGAGGTCTAACGACGGGAGTTGTGGGTTGCAATAAAGCTTCAAAAGAGGGATAGTCTACTGGCTCAAGAGGAAAAACTCCTTGTATATATGCTGCACATGTATATATTGTATAGATGCACTTGAAAAAAAATGCAAAAAGAAAATAACTCCAAAAAAGTGGTGGGTCTGATAGAAAATGATAATCCCACCGGAGTATGTATATAGAGTGCAATAAGCAAAGCTTGAGTTTCATGTTCCACCTTATGTAGCTTACAGCAGGGAGACTTGGCTACACTGGTCAAGCTCCCAAGGATACATGGCTACACTGGCCATGGTCCATTCTCTTCTTCCTCCTCTTCTTGAGCCGGTTGAACTTGAACTTAGAAGGGAATACCCCGCTCCTCGAGGAAAGAGTGGCCAGATTGAGGTCATAGAGTTACCTTGTTGGGGAGGGTTGTCAAGTTGCCATTTCTGAGGTGGAGAGCTTATACCTCACATTCACAGGACAAGGAAAGATTCATGGTCTTCAGGGTTTGTGATTGATGACCTGTTCTGATCTGGAGCATTGAGGAGTCTTGATTAGAGATTAGTGGAACTTAGAGGCTGTTGAGTTTTAGGCTTAAGTCCAAATAAGGTTCCGACACATTAATAATCCAAAGATCTGATCGAGCTCCATACCTCAATTCAATGAAGGCAAGTTTAATAATCAACCTTGATCCATGTACATTCTTCTCTTTTTCTTTTTCTTTCTTCTTTTCCACTTCTTTTTTAAATAAGTGTTTGTTAAGGGACTAGCAAAGTTAAGTATAGGGGGGTGATGAATACTCATTCATCACTCTTTATTCTTATATTTTAGCTACAAAAACCTTTGCAAATGCATGTATATATTTGTAAATATAAATAATTACCAAAAGCATGCAAGGTGTAAATAGTAATAATTAGCATGTTTTTGTGCAAAAATAAAAGAATAAAGATCAAAAAGAAAAAGAGGGAAATATTTAGAATAAATATTGAGCAACCTAACCCAAGGGAGGGCTCAGCATGGGCCTGACCGCATAAAATCCAAAGTAGAGGGAGATAGGGGCTCATGTGTGTAAATATATATGTAAATAAAATAAAAATATTTTCCTCCCAAAAATAGACTAAAAAGGGCTTGTAAAAATTTGTATATATTTATAAATATAAAATCAAGATAAAAATAGAAAAATCAAAAAGAAAATAAAAATAGATCACTTGTATATATCCACCTTATACATACAACCACACTTATATTTATTTCACCTTATAAATAAATAAAATTAAGTTTTATAAAATTTGTATAAATTCTATATTTTATGGTGTAAATAAATAAAATAAAAACAATTAAAACAAAAACAAAATAAAAAGAACAAAATTAAAAACCCAAAAATACATTGTAAATACACCATGTACATAGATGTATAGGTCTATTTATTTCATCTATGTATATAAATAATAAAAATAAAATAAAAATATCTTTTTATTCCTTATTTTATGATATAAATAAATAAAATATAAAAGGGGAATAATATAAAAATAACAAATTAAAAATCAAAAATCAAAACCATATATTGTACATATACCTATATATAGCTATATAATGTAAATACCTTATTTTATTTTTGAAAAAATTAATTAAAAATCACAAAAAAATAGAAAATATTAAAACAAAAATATTTCATGTTTTGAGTTTTAATTAAATAAGCCATTTGCTATTTTTAATTTAATTTTTAATTCTTTTCCAGGTGGCAGCCTCCCATTGGTCCAGGGGGGTTGTTGACCGCCCGGTCAACTTCCCCCCCAGGACCACCTCCCACGGGTTTTGGACACCCGACCCGACTTCTCCTCTTTTTCGTGTCCAAACCCGATCACCATCTCCTTAAACCCCGGGTCCTCTCCACTCCCAACACATCAGACACCCTCGCTGGAGCGCCCGCCTCGGGAACCGCGCTCCACATTGCCCTACCCGATCAAATCTTGCCGGACCTGCACCCAAATAAATTCCGAGCTCCGCCACCCTATTGTGCATCTTTTGATCGTCATTCCTCCACCCAGTGACCTCCACTTCTCGCGCAAGAGTGACAGCTTGCCCCGGAGGTGTAGCAGCGAGGCTGAGGGTGCTCGAACCACTGATCCGGCGAGTTTGCTCCGCCGTGCTCCGCCCAGAGCAGGAGCCAGAGCCTCGGACGACGACGGTCCTCGAGGCAAGGACCCAGAGCTTCCCCAGCTCGACCCCAGTCGACCCATCCACCCAGGTAGCTTAGATTTCTTCCCTAGTTCTCTAATTTCGCATTTGCTCCAATTTTCGCCGTCGCCGACTATCACCGATTCCGACCATCTCATCCTTCCACTCGATCATCGGAATCCATCATCGCATTCGCCCTTCCCCCGCACATCTTCTCCGCACTTCCTCTCAACCCAGCTCGCACAGGAGATGGGGATTCGAGCTCCTCCGTCCACCCCCTCGCCGGAGCTCGACCACTGCGCCTCACCAACCACTTTCACCACGCCTAACGGGGTCGAGGCAGTTTTCCCTCGACCCGCGAGTTTGCTGGTCCTCTTTGCAGGTACATCCGAGCCCATCTGAGGGCTTGGACCATCAGGTCCAGCAGCTCCGCCTCCGCCCGACGCTCCAGAGCTCCTCGGAGCTCCATTGAGTCATCGGAGGCCTCCATTAGACGCGGAGGGCCCGCAGCTTCCTTCTCCGATCTTCAGCGAGCTTCCGGGAGGAGACCAGCGCCGTCATGAGTCCGACGAAGTTCGCCGGATCCCAGTTCGTCCACCATCCTTCTCCGCTGTCCGATCGACCCCGAGCTCCAGTCGTGATCCTGTTCGTCCATTTGCGGAGCAGCACTGACCGCCAGATCTCTTGGGATTCGATCACCACCGTTGATCCCGCGGGGCTTAGCCACGACGCGTCTCCACCGTCAGATCCAGCACGTGGCGAGGCCCAAACCATTCCGATCCGCACGAGGAGTCTAGCGTTGGGTGCCACCCATTTCCAGCCGCTCGATCCACCACGTGGCGCCCATCCGTCGGTCGACTTAATAAAGGGTAATTTACCCTTAGGCCCTTCTCTATAGTTTATTTAGCGTTTAGTCCTGTAAATACATAGCGTAGTTGTTTTATTTCTGGGTTATTTGCACTTTGGACCTGAGCTTTACTTTATTTGCACATATGCCCCTGTTTCTAGTGTAGCACGTGCATCGACACGTGCCCTTTTGGGATATTTGCTTGCTTAGACCTGTAGTTCTGGATGGTTATGAAATGAAGAAATATTTCTAGAAAATTGCATTTATACCCCTGTGCGTGGATTGATTTGTGCATGTGCGCTTATTTTTGGGTATTTTACAAACAAGCCCTCGGACTTTTGGTACCTGTTACCAAAAAGTCCCAGGAACTTGTTTTCTTTGCATATAGGTCCCTGAGTGCCCCAGGCACGCGCTGCGCGCGTGATTCCTTGGGTATTTTGCACCGAACCCCCAGAGTTTTGGGTATTTGCACTCAGGTCCCTGTGCACAGTACCTAAGTTTTATTTTTGAATAAAATAGCAAATCAACTCTGAATTCAATGAAAATTGGATACATGACTCCTGCCATGTTGTAAAATTTTCTGGAATTTTTGGAGGCATTTTTGTTTTGATTTGGTATTTTTAAAAAATCAAAAACCACCATTTTTGTTACTGTCTGTTTTAAAAATTCACAAAAAATATTAAAACTTATCTAAAAATTACAAAAAAATTAGCTACTGTTTGTTTTTGCTTGTTTGATTTTTTGGCCAATTTTGGCTATTTTTATCATATAAAACTCTTAAAAATTAAAAAACACCCAAAAACTCATACAAATTCTAATAAATAATTTAAAAATCCAAAAATCATAAATCCAGTGCTCAAATTTTCCTCAAACTCTCTACTATATAGGAAAACTACTCCAGGAGTTAAATAGGCCCTTTTATATTTTAAATTGGCCTTTTACTCCTGATTGGAAAGTACCTTCAGTTTCTTACCTTGTTTGATTTTTAGAAAACTGAATAAAAATCAGAAAAATCTTAAAAATTCACTAAAAACAGTAAAAATTATAAAACACATAAAAACATTTTTATTTGAATTTTTGCTTGATTTTTAATGCATTAAATAAATTGTTGTGTTGGCTTGTAGTCTTGTTTTCCTTGTTTTCTCAATTAATTAGAAATCCAAAAAAATTATAAAAATTGAAAATCCACCAAAAATACCTTTTATTTTATTTTAGTTTATTTTTGACTACTTCGTAGGCCGCAAGGCCATCACGTGCTCCTTGTGTTCGACCCTGGTTGCTATACTAGGTTAATAAAATAACAAGACCGCTATTGGATGTTTGAGTGATTTTTATCATATTTGGTGGTCTCTTTTTCTTGATTGACACAGCCGAGCGATTGAGGTCGCAATGACCATTTGAGATATACCTGACCTACCTTGCTTGCTCGATTTTTGTGTCATCTAGCCTTGTTGAAGGTCTGAAACACAATCTTTTGAGTGTTTCAGATCTGTGATAAGGGTTTTAAAGTTGTGTTTTCCTCTTCTGATTTTGAAGTTTTTAAGGAAGATACATTAAAATTGTTGCTGAACATAGATAGGTACAAAGTATTTACACACTTAGATTCGATGAGTGTTCATCACTAGATTACCTTCTGGCAGCACAAGAAGAACCCTTACTTTGGCATAAAAGATTAGGTCACAATGACTTTAACTTAATCCATAGAATTAACAAACTTGACCTAATTAAAGACATTCCAAAGCTATCCTATAATAAGGTAAGCATGTATTCAACATGTGAATTAGGAAAACTCCATAGAAAATCCCTAAATTCTAAGAAGCATATTAGCTCAGCCTGACCATTAGAGCATTGACACTTAGATTGTTTGGATCCACAAAATCTAATTGTTTAAGTTGTTTTCACTAATATTTTGTTATAGTAGATGGTGATTCACGTTATACTTGGATTTTGTTCGTTTCTTGCAAAGACTTAGCTTTATCTAAATTTGAGTATCTTGCTAAACAGATTCGGAATGAATAGAGATCTACCATCACTAAGTTAAGAAGTAATCGTGGTGGAGAGTTTGAGAACGAGACATTTTCTGGCTATTGTGCTAAGGTTGGGATCGAGCATGAATTCTCTGCACCCAGAACATCAACTTAGAATGGTGTAATTGAAGATCAATGCTTTGTGAATCACACTCTTTAGGAATACACTAGTACAATGCTTTGTGAATCTAATATGCCTAGATATTTTTGGATAGAGGTAGTAAACACAACCAACTATGTCAAAAATATGACTTTGATCCGATCATGATTAAAGAATATACCATTGACCTCTACTTCGGATGCTCATCAAGGATAAGATATTTTCATTTTTTGGAAGCCAATATTTTATTCTTAACACTAAGGAAAACAATGATAAGTTTGATCCTAAAAGTGAAGAGGGAATCTTCTTAGGTTACTCTTCAAGAAGTAAAGCTTTAGGATATTCAATAAGAAAACAATGACTGTCATAGAAGTGGTCGACATTTCAATTGATGAGAAATTTAGCAAGACTCCTCAGCTACAAGAATAAGAATTTGAGGAAAATTCTCAAGTAGATTCTTTTAGTGTTCCTGAGAATTGTGATTGTCATGGGTTACCTAAGGATTTTAACTTTGTCAGAGATCATCCAAAGGAGTTGATGATTGGGGACTTCTCAAAAGGAATCCAAACAAGATCACACTTAAATTCATTTACTCTATTTACGTTTGTATCCTCAGTAGAGCTGAAGTTTGTTGATGAGGTTTGAAACATTGATTCTTGGTTAATGGCGATGCAAGATGAACATATGCAATCTGAGAGAAACTGGGTATGGGAGCTTATGCCCAAATCTGAAAACCACACAGTTATTGGAACCATGTGGATTTCTAAAAATAAATTCGATGAGTCAGGCATAGTTTTTAGGAATAAGGCAAGACTTGTTGCTTAGGTATATACTCAACAAGAAGGCATCGATTTCAACAAAACCTATGCCCGCATTACAAGGATTGAGTCAATCATAATGCCATTAGCTTTTGCTTGTTTCAAGGGAATCAAGCTATATCAAATGGATGTTAAAAGTGCCTTCTTAGACGGCTTCATCAAACAAGAAGTTACCTCAAGCAACCACCCAACTTTGAAGACCCCTTGAGACCAAAACATGTTTTTAAGCTCAAAAAAGCCCTTTATGGACTTAATCAAGCTCCTCGAGCGTGGTACGACCGACTCAGAACTTTCCTGCTCACCTCAGGATTCACAGTATATACAGTAGATTGCACTTTGTTTGTGAAGTCAATTTTATCTAATTTACTGGTTGTGCAAATATATGTTGATGGTGTTGTGTTTGGACCCATTAATGCAACTATTTGCAAAGATTTCTCTCAAATATGTATAAATAGTTCGAGATGAGCATGATGGTAGAACTCAAGCTTTTCATAGGGTTGCAGATCAAATAGAAAGAGTCTGGTACTTTCTTTTCACAACATAAGTATATAACGGAGATGTAAATGAAGTTTGGTTTCGACAAAGATTCAGAGAAGACTACTCTCATTGATCTGGTGACTCACCTTGACCTTGAAAAGTCCAGTAAGCTTGTCGACCAACAACTTTATAGAGGCATGATTGGCTCTTTGTTTTATCTAACTGCAAGCAGACCCGATATATTGTTTAACACATGTTTAGCTACTCTCTTTAGTCATCACCAAAATAAAGCCACCTAAAAGCTGTAAAAATTATTTTATGTTATGTTGTTCTTACAAAAGATTTGGTTTTTTTTATCTGAAGATGCATTCGCTAGAATTATTTGCATATAGAGACATATTATGCTAGTAGTCATACGGACCAGAATTGTATAAGTGACACCTACCAATTCATGGGGAATATCCTTGTATCTTGATTTTCCAAAAAGCAAACTTGTGTAGCTCTATCAACCATTGAAGCAGAGTATATAGTTGCATCTTTATCTTGTCCTCAACTGCTCTAAATGAAAAACACTCTTTCTAACTGGTTTGTCCTTTAGCAAAAATAGAATATTGTGTGTGTGACAACACTAGTTCTATCAACTTAGCTCAAAACCATGTTATCCACTCTAGGACAAAAGCACGTAGATTTTAGACATCACTTTCTTAGAGAAATATCTTAAAAGGTGAAATCTGTCTGGACTACCTTTCGACGAATAGGCACCTACAGACATATTTGCAAATCCTTAAGTTGCACCTCAGTTTGAGTTCATTAGAAGAGAATTAGGGTTATGAAATATGAATGGTATTTTTTTGTATTTAATATTCACAAAAATAAACTCATTTAGTGTACATTTGATTGATTATTTGAAGTAGGTTGATCGATCACCTATGATCGACCATCACTACAACACTGATCGATCACCCCTGATCGATCATGCAAGGGTATTGATCGATCATCTAGGAAAAATTCAAATTTTAGCGTCCTACAATTTTAGGAAGGACACCTATGTCTTCGCCTAGCCTTCCTTTACTGACCTCGTCTAGACCAGGACCTTCCCAATACATAACACTTCATATCTCACATTAGGAAAGAAGAACCTCGAAAATTTCCTTAGAAATCCATGTTTTGATCTCTCATCCAAATGCTCCTTTGTCTTTAAATAGATACCCAAGGCACCCTCTTTCGTCACACATTTTCAAGAGTGAGAAAGATAACCCAAAGAGCAGGACCTGATCCATCATCCATAGGTACAAAACCGTTGTTCTTACTATTTTTTCTCTCTTTTCTTCAATTCTTCTCGTTTATAAGCACCCCTTTGGTTATAGGAACTTATGAGGATCATCATATGGCACCCAAGAGGTCAAAATGCACTTCCTCCTCTCGATCTGACTCCGTAGAAGATCATATCTTTACATATTCTCATCTACACTTCATGACCTCCCGGCCTATCTCATGGTCTGTTTTTAACAACCACTTCCTAAAATACACTTAGATCTTCAACATGAACAGGGTAAGGAACATGTTCGATCTGATGATTTTTCAAGACATGAAGACTCTCTCATAGACTCTATCTCACACTATATCATCATCGAGTTCTACGTGAACCTCTAGGACATTGACGATGCCAACCACTACTGTCATAGGTCCACTAGCAATAGGGCCACTTTATTTGTTGACCCTTTATTCATCTCGGACATCCTATGCCTAGACACTAGCCCAACCATATTTGAAATCTTAGATTTCGTGACCTAAGAAAAACTCGGGGAAACTCTTATGCTCGTCCAAAACTTCACAAAGCCTCTCATAGCCCCGAACCTTAGGCCCCTTCCTAGGTTCCTCAATTGCATATTCTCCTAGTGCTTTCATAACTAGAAGTCGAACCTCACTCACATCACTCTAGAGGTTCAAGCCATCATTATGTTTTTGTTCAAGTCCGACCATTCAATTGTCCTTACTATCTATGTCGCCTTGTGGCTCAGCCCCATAAAGCCCACATTTCGTCAGGATTCTTGGTCACCCACATCTCCAATACATTGGAGTTTACATTCCTCGTGACCCAGCCCGAGTCCTCCAAGTCTGGCCCTTTTGTGTGAAGTGGATGATGTTCACCATTGAAGTAAACAAAATAGAAGTAGAGCCGAATGTTACCACCTCAAGAAATCACCTGTGTCCTTCTTACTCTGGCCCCTTACTTCTCAGGTTTTGTTCCTATGCTCGTTCACCCAAGCTCCTCAATCTTTGATAGCACTTGGTCAGACCTTGACTACTGACTAGGCTTTGAGGAGCAGCTCAGCCAGCAGGCCATCATTGATGCTCATTCTCTCAAGTTCCTATAGATATGAGAGACAGTTGATGCAATGATGAGTTTTTAGTGGGAGATGGCATCTTTCTCCAACAGCTACGCTCAATTTGTGAATGATCAATCTGAGATGTTGTACCTCAGGTCTAATGAGATGCATCATATACATATTTCGTAGTTCCCTCCTACCCTAGCACATGCAACACCCATGCCCAGTGCACCCAGTGCCCGAGCTCGTCGTTCAGCACCTCAACAAGCCTATACTCCTCCTCGGCCTTCACCTCGACCTTCTTCCTATGGTACCTCCTCCTCCATACCAGGTAAGGGACTTCGTATGCCTACCCATGTCCCAGATCCTGAAGAAAAAGAAGAATAAGAGATAGAGTCAAACGAACCTGAATTGCATGTTTTCCTTCATTCTCTCTTATACTTTTTAATTGATCATAAAATGGGAAGAATAGAACTAATACTTAAATGTCTTAAAAGATTAATTGATTGATGAATTAAGAAGAAAATTAACTAAAAGGAAAATTAAAACTCTTATTTTATAACCTCTGATCACCTTATAAAAATTAAATTTTTATGATTCTTTTATTAAGGGAAAGTGACTAAAATCAAGGTTTGAACTTGTATTTTAAATTATTTTGACTTATTGATATAAGTTATATTTATATATCAAATTTGATTTGATAATTGCTTATGCTTAAGCCTTTACAACTTTTTGAGCTTTTGAATAAGATTTTATCATCATCAAAAGGGGGAGATCATTGGTATTTTCATCCTCTATGCTTTTAAAGATGACACACACAAGTTTAAATTATAGTCTCTTGTATATTCTTTGTCATTGAAGGACTTCTAGTGTGGATCTTAGCTCAATACGAATGTGTCTAAGTCGTCATTCTGAAGAAGAAACATATGCTCAACTTTGTTGTTTGTTGTTTGAAATATTTGTAATAAGGTTTTTTATTGAGTTTGCTAAAGTTGTAACTCCAACAAGCTTCAACTAAAAGTTTCCTTTTCAGGAATATGATTTTTTATGGTGATTCATATTTTCCATATTGATTGATCATATCTTATCGATCATATATTTTTATTGATCGACCACCACTTGTCGGTCATAAATATTGATATTATCGATCATTTTTTAATTTCATTCAAATAGCCATCAACTGACTAGTCATTGCTTTTAAGCTGATGGATCATTTATAGTTGATCAATCATACTCATTCACCTGATCGATCATATAAGGAAATCATATTTGATTTCTTACCATTTTTGCATTCCAAAGGCTACTTTTCTTGAGATCCTATATAAAAGACCTCATACCCATTGTAAAAGCCCTCACATATCACCCTCATCGCATTCTTTGTAAAAGCCCTCACATATCACCCTCGATTATGTAAGAATCGAGTCTCGACGGAGCTCCTCTTCCTCTACCACATCGGAGCTCATCGTCCTCCATTCCACGCTACTACCAAGCTTCTTCTTAGGCCGAGACGTCTTGTCTCAAGCTATTTCACCTTTTTGTGCAGGTCTTACACGTCAAGAAGCACCTGGAGCGAGGATTCGATCCCTAGTAGCTGCTCTAGTAAGCCTAAGCTAGATCGAGCCCCAGGTCCCATCTGAGGGAACCTGGAACTTAGTGATCGCCACTTGCAGCTGCGGAGTTTCACCAGGAAGCGATTGGGCCTGTTAGAGAGGCAATCCGAGCTTGGAGAAGTGAGCAATATAAGATCAAAGGAAGGGGAACATGTTGTTCTTGCTTGTTCTTCCAATCATCCCAGACGTTGTCAGATCAAATAGGAAGCTCCAGAGCTAATTTAGAGTGTTCCTTCAAGATGAAGCGGTACTTCTTCTCCACCGTCCGATCAACCTAAGTGATGTACACGTGGCACACGCCCAACCGCTCATCTCTGTGCACATGAGGGCAGGTAATTTGCATTAAACCTCCTATACCTTTTTGTATTTCACACTTAGTATTGTAAATATTTAACAATGTTTTAAAAGTTGTGAAAAATTGCAAGGAAGCCCATGTCTCTATTTCAAATTACAAGTAGGTCCCATGTTAGCTCAGTTCACATGGCCCCTCGCGTGAGCTGGGTATTTTGCACTTGTAACCCTTGATTTTTGTAATTATACTATATATATAATTTAAATTTAAGTTGAAAAATTGTGGTGTTTTTGCACATGCCCCCTCACCTTTAATTTTAACTGCATAAATGCCCCTACGAGCTTAATTGTTTTGTGTATGTTTGTCCATTTTTCGTGAATACCTCTCGTACTCCTAAAATCATGAAAAATAGGATTATTTACATGATTACATGCTTGTTCATGCCAACTAATTTATTTTACATTTCATTCACATTTTCTATTTACTAAAATTAAAAAAGCACGTTTATTTCCTGTTTGACTTAGAAAATACAAAAAATATAAAATCATAAGTAAAAATTCCAAAAAAAATACATAATGCCTATTACCCTATTGTATCACTAGAGACCAACAATCACAAAAAAATTAAATGAAAATCCAAAAATTATCAAACACTTGCTAAAAAAATAACAAAAATCCCGAATTTTTTTGTCCTTTTGTATACATTTTTAAATATAAAACATAGTTTTGTTAAATTTTAGATTTATTAAGTATTTTAAATCTCAAAACAATTCATCCTATTTATTTAGTCCTAATTTTCTATATTTTGGACTTCTTTAAAAATACCTAAAAATTAGCAAAAATACCTAAAAATCAATATATATATATAACACAAAAACATTTTATTTACTAACTTTTGACTTCTTTATAATTGTATTACCTTGTATTGTATTATATATCTATATATAATTATATATATATACTCTATATTATTAATTACTATAAATACTTTATAAATATTTTCATATACTTTAAAAAAGACTGTAATTTTTGGTATTTTCTGAATATTGTATCATTAGCATATCTTTAATATTATATAATACATATATTATACGTAGGGATTTTTACCCGACAGACCTTATAAACTTTGCCAATTACCTCTACGACCTTTGAAATAACCTAGTTCCCCCATCGACCCTGTAAACTTGCCAACTCTTACCCCATGAACCCTGCGATTAATCTGTTTGAAGCTTACTGGGGTTCTTGGGGGTAATTTACAAGGTCGATGGGGTATTTACGTTGTACAAAAGGTCGCAGAAGTAATTTAAAAAGTTTATAGGGCCTGTCGGGTAAAAATCCCTTATACATATTACATATATATAGTGATATATAACCTTTATTATATATTAAAAAGAAAAAGAATTAAAAATCAGAAAATTATAAAAGGAAAATAAAAATTATAAAATTAGAAACTAAAAAAATAATTAAAAACCCCCACAAAAGCATTAAATATTTAGAAACCCACAAAAACCTAAGTTAATATTGTTCATATATATACAAACATACCTATATATTTATTTATTGATAATATTCTTGCTACACTGACTTCTTCCTTGTGTTCGACACCCTACTCTACTTGTCACAATACACATACTTGTTTATAGGGTTATAATAAAATTTGATTCACACTTGCTTATGATTGTTTGATATTATTGTGTGGGTTGATTATTGAGATAGTTAATTGATCTTTGTCAGTTGTCATCACAACGACTGTTGGTCCCACCTTGTGTGGACCACAAGACCGCTCTCCAGATATTTTGGCCTCTTTCACTCATCAACACATGTCCACACACAAGGAAAAGGAAGTCAAAGGTCTATGCTTTCCGAGTCTTCCCCTTTGAAGAGGAATTCTCGGGTCTTGATATCTTCCATGGTGTAGCAAACATCTCTGATCTCAACAACATGGTCATAGTCCTCTAAGTCAGGTGACAAAGGTATAGTCCTCTAAGTCAGATGACAAAGGTACAGTCTCATCAAGAGTGGGTTTTCGAGCGGTTGTGGGTGCAGTGATCGTCTCAATATCTCTCCAGATCCATAATCAATAACGACCTTCACAGTAGCGAGGAAAGGCTGACCCAAGATGATTGGAGTGCGCTTCACAGAAGTGGAGGTTTCCATGGGCAATACAACAAAGTGTACAATATAGCTCATGCCCTGCATCTGAGTGACAACATTTTCAAGAATACCCTTTGTTCTCTTTATTGACCAGTCAGCAAATTGACAAATCATCATGGTTTTCTTGAGAGGCTCGAGTATGAGTGCCTAGACAAGTGAGGAGGGTATTATATTAATCAATATGCCGCTATTAAGGATAGTGTGATCAAAATGGTGGTCACAAATGGCACATCTAATGAAGAGTGTACCCATGTCCCTTTTCTTGTTGGGAAAATGATGGGTGATAGCATTGGTAATGGCCATGGTCATAATGTGGCACTCAATCATGTGTCGTCTCTTCTTTTTCTTAGGTGTAGGTGAAAAGTCCATGGCTTGGCGAAGTGGGGATTCAATGATAACCTGAATAACATCCACCACTTTGGGTTCAGATAACAAATATTTAAATATTTAAATTTTTTTTATTTTTTCCTTATTATGGAAGAAGTTGGAATCAGCGTGTACACAAGGGCGGTTAGAAGGTTGTACAAGGTCATCTTTGATAAGTAGGGTGGTGAGAAATGTGGTGTGTGCATGTGTGGGTGAAGTGGATGGCACATGTTCCCTCAACTCACAATCTGTCTTGGCCAGGTGTCTCCTATTATTGCCTTTTTGGATATTTTTTATTTTGCTTATTATTTGTATTTTCGGTGATTATGTTCTCCCATGGGTGGATCTCGTGACTCCATCACACCAGAAGGTGAAGCGACAATGTGGCTCTTATTCTGTCCGGTGAGGGTATCTATCCTCTTCTACATTTTCTCCACTAATTGGGTCATGTAGTCAAGAGTGGAGTCCAAGGGAGGGAAGTTCGACAGTGTAGCACTGGGTGGGGGTGATGGTGGGAAATGTGACTGTGGTGGAGGTGGGTACTCAAAAATTGGTGGCTGATACTGTGGGTGTGCAGGCTGCTCCAATGGATATGGAAAGTCAAAGGATGTCAACTGCACGTGCGACCGCTCGAGAGGAGGGTCCATCTCAAAAGGTGGATATGTACAAAAAGAAAAATCCGAATAATACTCCTCCTAACAAAATGGAGGTGCACCGACAAGAGTGGAATGAAAAAAATCCGTGAAATCCGGATAAAAGTTGCTCCAATCAACCATCTTGGTTTTCAAGAGGTGGGATTAGGGAGAGCACGATACTTAAGTCAAAATATGAAGATAAAAGGGTGCAAATATGTAGAGTGATCAGACACACACAAAACAAACACAAATCAAAATCCCTCAATTCACCAACTCAACACTTTGAAGACTGTGAAAGTTCAGTCTTTTATCTTTTCTATTTTTAGATTTAGGTGACAAAGTAGTTATTTACAAGCTCGCAGGTGCAGTCTCCAAGAGTGGATATGTTTGAGTCAACATATCACACCTACTAGAACACCAGACCACTTCGTCTAAAGTCGAAGGTAAGTGCTTTCAGCAATAACAAAGCCTAAGAGCTGACCCAAGTGCTTAAGGTACAAGTCCAGGATTAGGGGCTCTATTCCTTATATGTATGTGGCTCACTTGATCAGGAGTGTACCTGCGACAATGAGGGGGTTACTCTCCCCAAAATAATGATAGTTGTCGTTTACGATTAGGTTTAGGGCCGAGTTCAATTAGTAGTCCCAATTTTATTTGTTATCACTTTTTTTTGGTCTTTTTGAAAAAGAAACATCTAAAGAATTTTCCGATTCCATTTATTGCCTATGTCCAGGAAATAGGGGAACGAGTTCGAAAAAGCCAATGCACGAAATCAATGAATGCAAATGCTAGAGATAGGGATGAGTACCTGACTCCAACAATCTACATGCAAGATGATCTGCACATGAAAATAAATCTATCCAATATGTGTGCAAACAGAAACCTTTCTAGCAAGAACTTCTACTTGGGAAGTGCATATTTATTAATTTAACCAAGTCCAATGATTTATAGGTACAAGATTCTTGATTAGAGTTTGGACCTAGTGATACTTGGCTCATCCAAATAAAATCCTAGAACTAGGGGTTGAAGCACACAAAATAACTAAAAAGAAAGTGAAAGACTCAAATCGCAGGAAATAAAAGAAAATAATTGGAAAAATAGGGAGAACAAAAGTGAGAAAGTAATGAAAACACGAAGAAAATTGAGCAAGCCATCAGGTGAACAAACACCTGGTAAAATAGACCTCCTAATATCAGAATGTCCAAGTGTCAACCCCTGTATTACAATAAAAGTAGAGTCTCTCTCACACAAAAAATAAAAATAAGTTCTACACTAAAGCTATTGTGATGCTTAGCTCCTCAGTCAGCTTTGTTGCTTTCTCCTACCGGCTCAGCAAAAAAAACCGATCTCTGCTCTACTTGGTTGCCTTGGTCTCCTAGAAGACCATCCTCATGTAGCTGGCCCTCGCAACAAATTCAACAGAAGAATTGATTAGCATAGATAAAAAAAATATTTAAAAAAAAGAAATAAAAATAGAAAATAATGGAGGCAATATGTATAATTATCTTATCTTATATGTTGCTCCCCCAGTAACGGTGCCATTTTTTAATAGGAAAATTGGAGGTACCTAACATGAGGTCTTAGAGGAGCATGCGGTGTCCGACAAGTCAGATCCAACAATCACTGTATTGACCCTCTCTCGGCACTCGGTACTCAAACAATCCAAATCAAACAAACAATCAACCCACGAAATATATGTAATAAAAATAAGGTGAGATGAAATTTATTAAATCCTACAAAATGTGTGTATAGTGCACAAGTGTAAGGGTCAAACCACTTATAACAACA
>JAZKJV010006871.1:0-72057 GCA_037367405.1 Ottelia alismoides | reverse complement strand
CTTCAAAAGTAGTGAATGCTTAGATGTTGTGTTAAATAGAGATAATGCTAATGTTACTATGTTTACTTCTTGGTTGTCTGCTAATGAAATTTACCCTGAAGCAAGACAACTAACATATACAGAATTTCCACGATATTGGGTGTGGAATAATTCGAAAAAATTATGGACAAGAAGAAAACAAGGTAGGTGTATTGGAAGAATTGTGTATATTCATCCTAATTCAGGAGAATTGTATTATATGAGAATACTATTAAATATTATCAAAGGTCCCAAAAATTTTGATGAGATAAAAACAATTAACGGTTTTGTTTTTGATACATATCAAGATGCATGTAATGCTCTCGGACTTTTGGGTGATGATAAGGAGTGGTATGAAGCTATGAATGATGCTTCTCAATGGGCATCTCCCAATGCTATGAGACATTTGTTTGCAACATTATTAATTTATTCGAAAGTAGGTGACCCACTTAAGTTATGGAATAATTGTTGGAGTTTGCTATCAGAGGATTTTGAATATGAATTCAAAGATAAATTTCATAGTTCTGAAAAAGGAATAATGGAGAATAATCTAAAGATATTTGCTTTGAATGCAATTGAGAAAATTTTGAATCGTAATGCATATACTTTAGCAGATTTTAATATAAAACTCCCAGAAAGCAATAATATTAATTGCTATACTAATAGGTTAATACTTGAGGAAATGAGTTATGACACCAATGAATTGTTCAAGGAATTTTCTAGAAATATTGATTGCCTTAATCCTGAACAATTAAGTATTTATGATGCTGTGCTTAATTCTGTTAAAAATAAAATTGGTGGTTTGTTTTTTGTTTATGGACATGGGGGTACAGGTAAGACATTTTTATGGAAAACTATTATATCGAAGCTGCGTTCTGAATGTAGAATAGTACTCGCTGTTGCATCTTCGGGTATAGCTTCACTCCTTTTGCCTGGTGGTAGAACAGCCCATTCACGTTTTAAAATACCTTTGAATTTGGATGAAAACTCTACCTGTCAAATCAAAAAAGGAACTGATTTAGCTAAATTGATACAAAAAACAGAACTTATTATTTGGGATGAAGCTCCTATGAATCATAAATTTTGCTTTGAAGCTTTGGATAGGACTATAGATGATATCATTGGTAATTATAGTAATGACGTAGGTAATCAACCTTTTGGTGTTATGACTGTTGTATTAGGTGGAGATTTTAAACAAATATTGCCTGTTATTAACAATGGAAGAAGAGAAGATATAGTAAATGCCACAATTAACAGATCTAAACTATGGGATTACTGCAAGGTATTCAGATTGACCAAAAATATGCGTTTATCGAATGAAGATTGTTCTAATGATTTAACAAAAGAAGTTGCACTTAGTTTTGAGCAATGGCTTCTGGATATAGGAAGTGGTTCAGCTCCCATGATTAAAAAAAATAAAGAAGAAGAAGCAACATGGGTGAAAATTCCAGATGATCTTTTAGTAGATTCTTTGTGTACAAGCGTAGAAGATTTCATATTGAGTATTTATGATGACTTTATTAATAATTTTGATGGCAGTCTTTATTTAAGTGAGCGTTCTATTGTAACACCGACAAATGTATTTGTTGATGATATTAATGAATATATGCTATCTTTAGCACCAACTGAGGAAAGGATTTATATGAGTTGTGACTCATTAGGGAAAGATTGTAAGAATCAAGTTGATGTTGATTTGTTATATCCAGTTGAATTCCTTAATTCTTTGGTTTTCAATGGTGTTCCTAATCATATATTAAAGTTGAAAATTGGTGCACCTATAATGCTCTTAAGGAATATCGATCAAAGTAACGGTCTTTGTAATGGAACTAGACTCATAATAAACCAATTGACATCCAGGATTTTAGAAGCTACCATTATCAGTGGTGATAATCAAGGTTTGAAAGTTTACATTCCACGAATTACCTTTGAAGTTAGAGAGACAAAATGGCCTTTCATATTACATCGCAAACAATTTCCTGTTAGAATATGTTATGCCATGACAATAAATAAAAGTCAAGGACAAACTTTAAGAAAAATTGGTTTATATCTCCCTGTTCCTGTGTTCTGTCATGGGCAACTCTATGTCGCTATATCTCGTGTTACATCGAGAGAAGGTCTAAAAGTTTACATAAAAAATGATGATGAAGAATTCAGAGGATATACTCAGAATATTGTTTACAAGGAAGTTTTTCAGAATTTAGGGGACTAAACCAGGTTCTATTTTGTAATATTTACATGTTTTCGGTTGCTTTTATTTATTGTTTTGATATGTATTGGTATAAGTATAAAGAATTTTGATTTCTGAATCTTTCAATCATGTTAATATAATCTCAACAATTATTATATGAAATATGTTATTATAATTTAAATGAATATGATGTTACTTTGCCTTAAATATTACTTAAATAAGTATAATTTAGTTTATTTCCATAAATAATGTATTGGTTTATTTCTTGCAAATTTATAAATGTGTGAGAAATCATTACAATATCGTGTGTCATTTTTTGCAGGAAAACGTTGTAAATGGATTATAAGAATATTTCAGAGCTGAAACTTTCAAAGGGAGCATTTAAAATTCGAGTCAGGGTAGTCCGTCTTTGGGATTCTCTAAATCCTAATTTTGGTGATGAACTGATGAGCATCGATTTTGTTATTGTTGACGAAACGGTATGCTTATTTAAATATTTATTCAAACCTAATAATTTGGAAGTTATATAGTTATCAACTTCAGACTTACAATGGTTTATTGTATTAGGTTTACTTGGAAGAGGTTAATTGTTATGATTAGTGTCTTACTTATAAATTCATTAACTGCAGGGTAATGCAATGCAAGCAACCATAAAAAATAACGATGCAACTTACTTCAAGCATCGTCTTTCCGAAGGTGAGGCGTATGTTTTTTCTGACTTCATAGTGTGTCCAAACAAAAATAATTTCAGGGTAGTTCCAAGTGACCTTATGGTGAGGTTTACAAAAACAACTTCTGTTAAGCATCTTAATGAAGAAAGTGATGACCTCCCACGTTACAAGTTTAATTTTGTTACTTTTGATGAAATCCCAAACAGAATATACAAAGACTTGCATCTAACTGGTATGATAAGAATTTACATGTTTATTTTATGTCACTGTTTATGTACTTTATTTTTAAAGTTAATGCATTCTTTTCATATTTTATAGATGTCGTGGGACACATATTGTCGGTCAGTCGTCTTGGTGATACTTATGTGAAAGATGTGTTGACAAAGAAGAAAAATTTGGAAATACAAGATCTGAGGTTCTTTTACCTATTTCTTTCTACATGCATTTTCCTAGAAAAATAATTACGCTTTGTAATGCTTCTGTATGAATTTGTGAATTTTCATCCTTTATTGCTTACCCTTTGTAATTAATTAGTGAGAAGAAATTGCTGGTCACTCTTTGGGGGAAAATAGCTGACTCATTTCCTGAAAATATTGTTTTGGGTCACTCAAAACCTGTTATAGTTGTATTTGCAGGCATGACAGTCAGAACTTTTATGGGTATAATCTTCTATTATTTTGCTTTTTTTGAATAATGCATTTCACCAGTGATCCCAAGTATATAATGCTGTAAAAAATTTTTTAGGCCAATCTTGTCTTTGTTCTTCATCAGCAACGAAGTTTTATCTGAATCTTGATATACCAGAAGTCAGAAACTTTCACAAGAGGTTAAATATCATTTTCAATTATATTAATCTCTTGTGTTTTGAAGTATGGATTTTTAATTTTCCCTCTATCATATTCTATTAATCGAATAAAATTTATAGTGTGGATCCTCTTGATGTTACAACCTTGATGTCTAGCCAACGTTTTGCAACATTAAGCCCTGAAGCAGAAATTATGGATAACAAAAAAACAATTGCAGAATTGGAAAACCTTGAACCAAAATTGTATCAGGTATTGATTTCAAATGATTTTATCCATGGCTTCAAAAGCAATGTTTTTTTAAAGCTCCAATGACCTGTCTCCAATATTTATAAGAAATTTAAAGTAAAACTTATATTCTTTGTTGTACAGAATACACGTTTCAGCTGCAGAGCAACCTTGGTAGATATTGATGCCTCTGATGGTTGGTGGTACCAATCATGTGATAGATGTAAAGCTGCATTGAAGCAATTTGAAGATAAATTCTGGTGTGATAGATGTTGTACTGTTGAATATGTACCTGTACCATGGTAATTACATTTTTCTTACTTCGAAAATATATACCAAATTTTATAATTTATATCATCAAATGATAATGGTTAATTGAACAGGTACAAATTGAACTTCTTTGTTCAGGATGAAAGTGGACATGCAAATTTCATTGTCTTTGGGACATTAGTTACAAATCTTATAGGAATTTCATGCTCAAATCTCATTTCAAATTCAAAAGTCGACAGGCACACTCTTCCACATATATTTCAATCATTAATTGGACAAGCATTTAACTTCAGAGTTATTCTCAGTTCACGTGATACAAAAAAAAAGGTCCAAGCAAAAATTGTTAAAATCATCTCAGATGCCGCAATGAGTAATCGTTGTCTACATGGTAATGATAAAAAATGTTTATTGTGATTATAAAATTATTATGATTATATTTAACTTATGTTTTTTTTGTTTCAATGATAAATAGGTAATATTTGTGAGGGATCATCTTCTGCAGCATTAATTACATCTGTGAAACAAGGGCAGATCTCTGATAACCCTGACAATAGGTCAGTGACATCCAAAGTTATTACGTCCTTTGTTTCTTATATTTTTTAAAAATGCCATTATTATATTTTTCCCCTAACAAATTTCTATGTTGCTTAGCCTCATAACGGAATCTCAGAAAAAATCCAAGAGATCTAAAAAAGAGGAAATAGATGTAACAGAAGCAAGGGAATTGCCATCAAAACTTAGGAAGTTAACGTAATTTAAATTCAATACTTATAACATTTTGAATTATATAATTTTAATGTATCTTTTAACTTTTCCTATTGTTTCATTGTTGCAGGTAGTGGTCTTCTTGTGTCAAGTAATGATATGTAAAAAAACTCAACCCTTGTGCCTTATCAGTTTGTGCATATTTTTTGTTGTGTAGCATACTTGCCCTTTTTTGTGTCCAATGGTTTGTAATATTTTTTTTGTGGAGGACTTTTATCCCTTTTTGTAAACTATGCCTTATCAGTTTGTGCATATTTTTTGTTGTGTAGCATACTTGCCCTTTTTTGTGTCCAATGGTTTGTAATATTTTTTTGTGGAGGACTTTTATCCCTTCTTGTTAAAAAAAACTGTGTTGTTTCTTTAAAAAGAATTTCTTCTCTATTTTTTTTGTAAAAAAAAGTTTATGCGTTTTCTCTCTTTTTTTAAAAAAAATTTACTTCTCTATGTTTTTTGGTTTTTTTATCTAACTTAAAAGCATCACACTTCTTATAGCTTAATTTTAACATATGTCCACAGGAATAAATACTTAATATTATTTGGTATAATACATTATTAGATTATTAATCTTTTAAGCAAATTGCTTTAGCCTCTGGAAAATTAATAATAGTGTAAGTTGTAACATTTACTACTTGTGGTTTCAACAATACGATAACATTTTTATTGGTGCTATATATTTTTTAGAGATTGCATGTTTAATTTAAAAATTATTCTTAAAAATATCCATACTTGTGGTATTCTTCTATTGTAATTTTGATTATTTGTTGATTTCATACCGAATGTATCGTCGCCTATTTTATACTTTTATAATTAATTTTATTTTCAAAATCATGCAACTATTGTGGTCTCCACACAATTACAGGAACATTTACTTTCCGTGATGATACATCTTTATCAACAATTTAATCAACTATTTGAATACATATTAGACTTATATTTTGCTGGAATACAATTTCTACATATCAAACATTGTTAATATTATGCGGTAATATGCAATGTTAGATTGTTCTATTAACATTTTTCTGTTATGTTGATGTTTACGTTTTATAAGGAATGAGATTATGCAGAACATTTTATTGCATGTTTATTATTATTATTTTGGTATAATCAATAATATCTAACTGAATTTGATTATTTTTCTCAAATATTATACGGTACGTCCCATATTTTCCTATAAATAAATATTGTGCAACAATTTATCCGGATTAACGACTATTGTTTAAATTCAAACATATTTAAACTGTTTTCTTGCAAATAAATGTATTTGTGTTTTCCATTATATTAAAAAGGTACAACTGCATCAAAACATAAGGAGCGCATTTGTGGCTATACTAGGATATATTAATTTAATATTATATTTACGAAATAATGTATCATTTGATTTTAATGATTTTACAAAAATTTCAAAGATTACGTCCAACCCGCTGCGTAGCGCGGGTATGCACCCTAGTACATATATAAGAGAGAGAATTTATGTAAATAGCATTTGTTAATTAATAATGTGGATTGGATTCACATTCATTAATTAATTGGAAATGCAATTTACTAATTAGTTTAGGTTGTGAATATGATTCACATATTATTCAATGGCATGATTGAAATATTCGCAAATTAATTTGGAATTAATTTGGTGAATATTTTTTGTGATTAATTAAGAAATAATAAGATAAATAAAAGGGAACCAAATAACCATCATGCATAGGTGGCGTCACCCATGAATTGTTCATGGGTGACGCCCCCTATTTTTGAGGGTGGTTGGTTGACTCAAATTTTATTTATCATAATATCTCTTAATTAGTTAATGTTAAATTAAATTATGTTGATATTGTTGCAACATTTTTTAATTTAAATTAATGTTGTTGGTTTTAACCAACAACAATCATAGACATTGATTTAGCATGGACCAAGCATAGCCCTTGGATCCATGTGTCCCATGGATTGAGATCCATTGGATCCTAAACTAGTATAAAAGGAGGGCTAGGGTAGCCTTTCCAAGACACAACATTCTTGAGTCGAAGAACTCTTCTCTCTCTCTCTCATTCTCGTGGGGTCTCCCTAATATTCAAGTGGCCGTCCACTTTGTGTATTAGGAAGGAGATCATTTTGCTACGCCTCGACGCTTGGATCTTCGTCAAGATTGCGGGAAGGACGCGACTCATCATCGTGCCCGCAAGCGCATTCTCCGTGGGTCGGACTTAAGATAGGAGGATCTCTACTTTGGGATCTCGCGATCACAACCACGCTTCAAGAGGTATTCCTTGTACTTTGTGGTTTGATGAAACGATCCGAGAAGTGTTCTCGTGATCATGTGGTTTCATCTTTAAAGTTAAATTTTTTAATTTCCGCTGCATCTAGCATCTAGTACGACTAGTTGCTCCGATTGCATACGATGCGATCGACACGCTTCCGTGATGCGCTTAAGGATTCTCAATATCCTTCAAGTGGTATCAGAGCCAGGTTGAATAAGGATTTGGATATGATCCATGGACCTTAGACGATTTGGTTCTTGAAAGGGTTGCGAAATTTTTACTGCATTTCAATTTTCGTACCTCCGTCTAATTGAATTTTTCTGTACTGTTTAAAATGTTTAAACACGAAATTTTCAATTGGATTTTGTTCCCCATTAAACAAGGAAACCATAGGACTTGAGTTTACTAAATTTGGACTTTATTTGCTCAAGATATGGCTTTTTGAATATGACTATATTCACTGTTGCGGGAACTCCGGATTTAAACGTGATTAATGAGATAATTGCGGTTTTGATCCGCCTCGAAATGCATGAATTATTACTTGGGTTCTTCAATAAATCAAATAGGCAATCTTTGGAAACTGAGTTTGTAATTTTTGGATTTAAATTGATCACGATAAGTTAATTTTAGTGATTGGGGGTCACTGCTGGAAATTAACATTTTTGATCTTGAACCTTGTGATATGTCATTCAATTATCATGATGAAAATTAATTGTTAATTTTCTGGAATAATTAGTGATAAATATTTGTGAAATATTTAAAGAAATAATTATTTCATTGAATGACACTTGCCTAAACCATAATGATAAGATAGTTGATCTTGATCATTGGTTAACTTTGAAATCATCAACAAACATTGTTTTCATGCAAAAACCTAGGTCATCCTACAATAGTTGTAGGACAACTTTTACATGAAAAACCTCTTGCTTGAATAGGATTGGGGATTTGTTTAGCAAATCTCCTTATAATATAATCAAAAATGTTTTGATCTATATTATATGGTATAATTTCGGTCGAAAGACCGATGAGCATCTCAAAGTACATGATGATCTATCTGGCATTATCCTTTCCTGAGGTGGATATGGTGTCTAGTCGGAGATCGTTGGGGTAGCGGGTTGCAACGTATGTGGTCCGTCCCACTCTCGCCGGTACTGGCCATGACAGCGGGTAGGGATTGGATAATGCCGGAGAAATCAAAGTGTATTTCTAATTATTAAAATTCGAAATAATACGTACTTTGAGATTATACCTACTATTCAAGTAAAATTCAAAGTTTGTTGATTGATAATAGGATTAATAATTGATTTAATGTGATTAAATTAATTATATCCTATGAAACACTCTATTATGAATAGATGTGTATTTCCCTTGGAAGAATTAATTATGTGAATATGATTCACGATAATTAATTATAAAATTTGAATACGAGGTGGAGGATCACATAAGTGACATCCATGGTCTCCCGTCAAGGCGAAGGGTTTCCGTCGCCAGGGATTGTATGTAGGAGACGCCTGTCCGAAGTGACAGCTCCTGTATACAAGCGCATCTGGATCGGGCTCTTTGCTTCTCGAAAGAGTAAGGCCGTATGCGTAGTGACCCCAATATCGAGTCCTCATATTATTGGGGCGATATTGGATTGCGCATAGCGAGTTCTAATCCTGTTGACAGTTGGTTCAATTAACAACGGGTCAACATCACCTTAGGGGTGGTGGGCCCGGGTGTTAAAGACCGAATTGGGAATGCAAGTTGGACTTGCAAAAGGCGGAATGAGTTCCCGCTTCTTTTTATCGGAGTCGCAAGTTCTCATATTATTGGGATGTGACAAAGATAGGAAAGGAGATCCCAGATCTTGCTTGAGATATAGCGGTAAGTATATCTCTTATTTTGAAAGATAATTAGGGAATAATCTTTCAAAGTTGACCTAGCAAGACAAATTTGATTTAAAATACCTTAATCAAATTACTCTTAAAATGAATATCTATATATTCTAATATAGTGCATTCTTAATTTCAGAAAATGAAGTCCATGAACCCACTTAGCAGGCTTCTAGAGGTCAACCAGTTGACCGGACCAAATTATTCGGATTGGATCCGAAATTTGGATCTTGTCCTATCTGCGGAGCGCATCTCTTATGTGCTGAGCAAAGACAAGATAGCAGACCCTCTGACTGCGGAAGATAAATCTTTTAATGAGAAATATGATGAAGATCATAACTTGGCAAGATGTTATATCCTTGGCTCATTATCCAATGTGCTTCAGAAGCAGCATGTGGAAATGAACCACTGCCAAGAAATCATGCTGAATCTGAAAGAAATGTTCGGTGACGTAAACCGCACACAGCGTTACAATGTGATGAAAGAGTTTATTCGCTGCAAGATGCAGGAAGGGACCTTGTTAGAGAGCATGTGCTCAAAGTGTTTGGGTACCTCTCTGAATTGGAAACCTTGGGAGCTTACATGGATTCTGATATGCAAGCTGATTTCATTCTCCTGTCACTCCCTAAGTCTTTAAACAACTTTGTCGTGTCATGAGCAAAGTTGATTTCACAAACGCTGGGCTGTTAGCTGCATTGAAGTCTGCAGAAGACGTCATGAAGAAGGACGACCCATCTGCTAGTGCAATGGTTGCACAAGTGAAAGGAAAGCGCGGTCGGAAGCAAGGTTCTCGGAAGAGCCCAGCCCAGAAGAGAAAGAAGAAGAGTCAAGGAGTTGGTTCATCTTCCAGTGCTTCCACGTTAATGACATCTAAGAAGACCGATGTCTGTCACCACTGCAAGAAGCCGGGGCACTGGCGGCGTAACTGCCCAGATTACCTGAAGTCCACTGACAAAGGTAAAGCCCCAGCAGGTATGAAATCTACTTTCATCATTGAAACTAGCTTTCTCGTTGGACGAGAAGGAAGTTGGGTTGTAAATTCTGGTGCTTCTGTTCATGTATGCAATTCGTTGCATTTGTTTCAGGAAACTAGGAATCTGGAGCATGGGGAGATAGTTATCCAGATGGGATCTGATGCAAGTGTTGCAGCAGTCGCCATCGGGACGTGCAGACTATCGTTATCTAGTGGTCGAGTCCTAGTACTTAAAGAGTGTCTTTATGTACCTGAAGTCAGAAGGAATTTAATATCTGTATCTAAGTTAGTTAGAAATGGATATTCCTTCATTTTCTGTAATAAATTAATCATAAACCGTTATGATAAATATATTGCGGATGTTATTTTGACCTCTGGTGGACTCTATGAATTGTGCATTAATGAATGTATCATGAATGTTACTACCACTAATAATGGAAATCCCAAGAGATCCAGGGAGGATGGAAATCATTCAAACATGATTTGGCATCACAGGCTTGGTCATTTATCTGTTGATAGGATCAATAGATTGATAAAGGATGGACCTTTAGATTTTCTACAGGTTCAATCTTTACCTACCTGCGAACACTGCATTCGAGGTAAAATGACCAGAACACCTTTTCGTAACAAGGTTACGAGATGTGAAGGTATTCTTGACCTAATACATACTGATGTATGTGGTCCCTTCAATATCGCGACTAGAAATGGATATCGATATTATTTGACGTTTATTGATGACCATTCGCGATACGGGTTTATCTTCCTATTACGTCATAAATCTGAAACCTTTGAAAAGTTCAAAGAGTTTAAGGCTTTGGTTGAGAACCAAACCGATAGGAAGATCAAACGAATTCGGTCTGACCGAGGTGGGAGTACCTCTCAGATGAATTCAAGGAATACCTTAAAGAGAATGGAATTATCTCCAATCTCACTCCTCCTGGAACTCCCCAACTTAATGGTGTTGCTGAAAGACGCAACAGGACCATCATGGATATGGTCCGTTCAATGATGAGCAAAGCACATTTGCCTCTTAGTTTCTGGGGATATGCAGTAGAGACTGCAATATATATCCTAAACAAGATTCCTAACAAATCTGTACCCAAGACTCCTCATGAGCTCTGGTATGGAACCAAACCTAGTGTTAAACACTTGAGGGTTTGGGGATGCTTGGTCCATGCAAAGAACGTGGACGCAAGTAAGCTAGAATCTCGCACTCGTGAGTGCTACTTCATTGGGTATGTTAAAGATGGTATTGGATACCAGCTTTATGACCCTGAGACCCAAAAGTTTTTTGTCTCTAGGGATGTGAAATTTCTGGAGGATGATTTCCTTAAAGGTCAAGACAGGAATGAAGTAGAGGAGCTCATTGAATCCTTTGAGGATTCTGAGATTCCTGAACCAGAAACTGAAGAGATAAATGAAGATGAAACACCCATACCTCTTCGAAAGAGTTCGAGGGTGGTTGCACCACCTGAAAGGTATGGATTCCATGTGTCAGGTGAGACTGACAATGATCCTTCTTCATATGATGAAGCACTTGCGGATCATGACATGGATAGATGGATGCTAGCAATGAAGTCAGAGATTGACTCCATGCATAAGAATGGTGTATGGACCCTAGAGGATCCACCTAAAGGGGTAAAACCCATTGGGTGTAAATGGATCTTCAAGAGAAAGAGGGGACCTGATGGGAAAGTAGATACTTTCAAGGCACGGCTCGTAGCCAAGGGCTACACACAGAGAGAAGGCATCAACTACGATGAGACATTCTCTCCTGTGGCCATGCTTAAGTCCATCAGGACACTGCTGGCTATAGCTGCATATCTTGACTACGACATCTGGCAGATGGACGTCAAGACAGCCTTCCTCAATGGATACCTCGAGGAGGATATCTATATGGAGCAGCCCCAGGGCTTCATAGCTGAGGATGGTAAAGTATGCAAGCTAAAGAAATCCATCTATGGGCTCAAACAAGCTTCTCGCAGCTGGAACATCAGATTTGACGAAACCATAAAGAGTTATGATGTTGTGCAAAACCCTGATGAACCTTGTGTGTACAAGAAGCTTAGTGGGAGCGCCATTGTGTTCATCGTGCTTTATGTAGATGATATCCTTATCATTGGGAATGATACAGGAATGATGACCAGTGTGAAGATTTGGCTATCCCATACCTTCGAGATGAAAGATCTTGGAGAAGCCTCTTACATCTTAGGTCTGAAGTTGTTCAGAAACCGAGAAAAGAGAATATTGGGATTATCACAACATGGATACATCAAGAAGATTCTTGAACGATTCCGCATGGATAGTTCGAAGAAAGGATTCCTCCCCTTAGGACATGGTATCCATCTGTCCAAAGGGATGGCTCCTCAAAGTGTTGAGGAAAAGAAGGCCATGGCTGGATGCCCTTATGCATCAGCCGTAGGAAGCTTGATGTATGCCATGATGTGTACTAGGCCAGACATCTGCCATGCAGTGGGAGTGGTAAGTCGTTACCAATCCTGCTATGGAGAGAAACACTGGAATGCAGTAAAGAACATATTCAAATATCTAAGATGGACGCAAGATTACATCTTGGTCTATGGGGATGGTGATCTCCAAGTCTTGGGATATACAGATTCAGACTTCCAGTCAGATATTGATGATCGAAAGTCGACATCAGGGTTTGTATTCCTGTTGAACGGTGGTGCTGTGAGCTGGAGAAGCAAGAAGCAGGACACTACGGCGGATTCAACAACAGAAGCCGAATACATTGCCGCATCGGATGCTGCAAAGGAGGCGGTGTGGTTACGCAAGTTCATCTTGGAGCATGGCATAGTTTCCTCTGATACTCCCGTCCCGTTACTCTACGATAACACTGGAGCCATTGCCCAAGCAAAGGAACCCAGGTGCCATCAGAAGAGCAAGCACGTGGAAAGGAAATACCACATCATTCGGGAGATTCAAAAGCGTGGTGACATCATCATCACCAAGGTGGCCTCTACCGACAACATTGCTGATCCTCTTACCAAACCTCTGACACAGAAGGTTTTTGACCAGCATGTAATGAGTATGGGTTTACGGATTGTACCTGAATGGTTCTGAGGGCTAGTGGGAGATTGTTAGACTTGTGAGCCCTGGGCGAACCATTCTTACAATAAATGTTATTGTAATATTTGAAGTTTATCAATAAAAGTTATTGATGTTTCACTCCCTTTCTGAAATTATATGAACGAATGCACTATGAGCTCCCTCTGTACAATTAGGGTTATGTACCATGGCCAGCTTGATGATCATATAGCTGTTGATTCATTAAATGAATCATAGAGGCTGGTGTTTGGATGAATATCTAAAGAGTTAGATAGAGGACTCATCAAGCACCGTCAAATGATTGTCAAGTGGAGATCTCCAGCCTGAGTAGGAGATGGCAATCCTTTCTCACATAGGCTGATATCTGATCGACCTCTTGATGCAGGTCCTCTGCATGGGAATTGTGATTCGGAGGTGTCAGATTAGTTAGGTTAATGGGTTGACCTGACGAGATCGAGATAACTTAAATCCTATGTTGAATGCTGTCACAGCATAGGCATGCATCCTCTGACCGGAGACAGATGTATTGCTATATATCTAAGTATGTACATTTGGCAGACCAATAGGTTGATGACCTAACCAAGGTCTATACACCGGCGAGCTGGTGTGCATATAAGGGTATATGAGCAATATGATCTCTCAAAGGGATCATACAGGTTCACTTGTGAACCGGAAGACATGAGCTCACTCATGAGGTATTGGGACCGATCAAATTCCATGCATGGTCGTCGTGCTTTGGAAGCATGACAAGAATTTGAAGGTATGATATATGCTTTGGGAAAGCATATGATCGATACCAAATCCCAATGACCAAGATTGAGAAACTTGGTGATCAAACCCTGAAGAAGACAGTATAAAATAGATCTTCATCTTCAGGTTGATCATTGGTCTTCCAGTATGCATGATGTGCAGGTATTGGGAATACCTGAGGGTGATGTGATCATAAACGATTGTATAACCATGACGCTTCCAGTCCGAGGGAGTGATGAAACAGGTCTGGATTTTAGCGACTCCTCTCAGTAGAGAAGTAACTTGATCTTAGTACAAATGTTGGACATTGATCTGAATGTGATTCAGATGCAATGAGAAGATTAAGTATACGGACTTGATTTAATCAAGCATCTATGAGAGGTCCGTTAGATCTGGATTTGAGATGAGATCTCAACATCCAAGTCACTATACGTGGAATAATACAATCGCCATGTCCTTATCTCCAAGTATCTGCGGAGAAAGCACATTATTCATGAAAAGGTTTCAAGAATAATTCTTTTGATGAAATATCCAAGCAAGGACTTGATGATTAAATAAGATTTAATTATCAAGCTTAAATATGAATATGATTCATATTGTGAAAATAATTATCTAAGATAATTAAATGGGATTTAATTATCGAGGATTAAGAGAATGTGGATAACACTATCCATGATATATGTGTGTTATAAATGTGATTTATAATATACATATATGAGAGAGAGAATTTATGTAAATAGCATTTGTTAATTAATAATGTGGATTGGATTCACATTCATTAATTAATTGGAAATGCAATTTACTAATTAGTTTAGGTTGTGAATATGATTCACATATTATTCAATGGCATGATTGAAATATTCGCAAATTAATTTGGAATTAATTTGGTGAATATTTTTTGTGATTAATTAAGAAATAATAAGATAAATAAAAGGGAGCCAAATAACCATCATGCATAGGTGGCGTCACCCATGAATTGTTCATGGGTGACGCCCCCTATTTTTGAGGGTGGTTGGTTGACTCAAATTTTATTTATCATAATATATCTTAATTAGTTAATGTTAAATTAAATTATGTTGATATTGTTGCAACATTTTTTAATTTAAATTAATGTTGTTGGTTTTAACCAACAACAATCATAGCCATTGATTTAGCATGGACCAAGCATAGCCCTTGGATCCATGTGTCCCATGGATTGAGATCCATTGGATCCTAAACTAGTATAAAAGGAGGGCTAGGGTAGCCTTTCTAAGACACAACATTTCTGAGTCGAAGAACTCTTCTCTCTCTCTCTCATTCTCGTGGGGTCTCCCTAATATTCAAGTGGCCGTCCACTTTGTGTATTAGGAAGGAGATCATTTTGCTACGCCTCGACGCTTGGATCTTCGTCAAAGGATTGCGGGAAGGACGCAACTCATCATCGTGCCCGCAAGCGCATTCTCCGTGGGTCGGACTTAAGATAGGAGGATCTCTACTTTGGGATCTCGCGATCACAACCACGCTTCAAGAGGTATTCCTTGTACTTTGTGGTTTGATGAAACGATCCGAGAAGTGTTCTCGTGATCATGTGGTTTCATCTTTAAAGTTAAATTTTTTAATTTCCGCTGCATCTAGCATCTAGTACGACTAGTTGCTCCGATTGCATACGATGCGATCGACACACTTCCGTGATGCGCTTAAGGATTCTCAATATCCTTCATCACTCTAGAAGACACCAAATCCCTAATAGACTTTAGTCTAACTTGGATATGTCTTCTAGTTTTCTGATTGTACTTTGAACTCTTTACATTTGCAATAGTAGTCATACTATCACAATGTAAAGAAGTCGCAGGTATTGGCTTACCCACCATAGGCATCTTAGAGAGAAGCTCCCTAAGCCATTCAGCCTCTGTACCTGTTGTGTCCAAAGCACACAGCTCTGCCTCAAAAGTAGACCGAGCCAAGATGGTCTGTTTCACAGACCTCCAGGAGACTGCACCGCCTCCAAGGGTAAATACATACCCAGTCACATCGTTACTCCCGGAGTCCTCCACTTGACCTATCCAACTTGCATCACTATATCCTTCTAAGATAGGAGGATATTTACCATAATGCAGTCCAAGAAGTGTAGTACCCTTAAGGTACTTCAACACTCGATCCAAGGCCTCCCAATGAGTACGGTCAGGATAGCTCGTATATCTACTGAACTTTGCGACCGTGAATGAACTATCAGGTCGAGTACAGTTCGCAAGATACATCAAGCTTCCTATAATCTGGGAATATCGTAGCTGTGCTACAGGTACTCCACTCTTGTTCTTGCAGAGTGGTTTAGATGAATCATAAGGAGTGCATACAGATTTACAGCTCTGATAGCCAAAATTTTCAAGAACCTTCTCAGTATAATGTGACTGAGACACAGCTATCCCATTAGCAGATCTAACCAGTTTGAGCCCCAAAATCACATTAGCGACTCCTAAGTCCTTCATCTCAAACTTACTGCTCAGAACCTCTTGGTTTCTTCCACTATCCTTATGTTTGATCCAAATATCAAAATATCATCTACATATAGGCATAAGACAACAAACATATCACCTTTTATCATAGAGTACACACATTTATCGGATTCATGAATAATAAAGCCATAAGACTGGATAGTCTTATCAAACTTGTCATGCCACTATTTCGGAGCTTGTTTTAATCCATAAAGAGATTTTACAAGCTTACAGACCTTTCTTTCATTACCAGATGCTACGAATCCCTCAGGTTGGTCCATATAGATCTCCTCCTCAAGATCACTATATAAAAAGGCAGTCTTCACGTCCATTTGATGAATTGTAAGATCATGTATGGAGGCCAACGCAATGAGCATCCGAATCGTAGTCATTCTAGTAACAGGAGAATAGGTATCAAAATAATCAATACCCTCTTTCTGTTTGAAACCTTTGGCTACAAGTCTTGTCTTATATTTTTCTATTGATCCGTCCGATCTAAGTTTTCTTCTGAATACACATTTGCTTCCTATGGTGGAACACCTAGGAGGTAGATCGACCAATTCCCACGTGCCATTTGAAATGATCGAATCCATTTCAGATTTAATGGTGTCCTTCCAATGCCTTGCTTCAGTAGAAGCCATAGCACACTTGTATGTGGGAGGATCACCCTCGATTTGGTAGGAGACAAAGTCGCTACCTAAATCCTTGGCGATCCTAGGCCTCTTACTTCGTCTAGGTTCAACATCCTCCAAAAATTCATTGGGTTCAGAAGAGCTAGCCCTCTCATTTGACATCTTTTCTATTTGTTGTGGAATAGAACCAGATGTTGAGGCTACGTTACTGGTCAGATTTTCAGGAATCCCTTTTTTCATTGTAAAAATATCCTCAAAAAACGTAGCATCACGAAGTTCAACAATAGTATTAGTATCTATGCATGTGATCTTAGACCGAATTACTAAGAATCGATAGGCATAACTATTTTCCAGATACCCTAAGAAGACCGCTCAACTGTTTTGGGTTCAAGCTTCTTTCTCTTGTGTTCTGGGACTAAGACCTTAGCCAGACATCCCCACACCTTAAGATATTTTAGGCTTGGCTTCCTATTTCTCCAAAGTTCAAATGGACTCTTATCTTTATGCCTTAAGGGAACTCTATTCAGAATATGGCAGGCTGTATTCAAAGCTTCCCCCCACATGTAAGATGGTAGCCCAGAGCTTTGTAAAAATACATTGACCATATCAATCAGGGTCCTATTCTTTCGTTCTGCTATTCCATTGGACTGTGGTGAATATGGTGGAGTGACATCATGAACTATGTCAAATAGTTTGCATTGTTCATCAAATATCTTAGATGTGTATTCACCACCCCTATCTGACCTTAGACATTTAATTACTTTCCCGACTTGTGTTTATGCTTCATTCTTAAAAACAAGAAATTTTTCTAAGGCTTCATCCTTAGTTTTAAGCAGATAAACATAACAGTATCTACTGCTATCATCTATGAAGGTGATAAAATATCTTTTGTTATCTCTAGTCATCACACCACCAAACTCACAAATATCAGAATGAACTAAGTCTAGAATTTCAGTTTCCCTATTCACAGAATGAAAAGGCTTTCTAGGCAACTTAGCTTTAGCACACATTTCACATTTGGTGAGTTTGTCTGTAGTATGATTATGAATCATGTCAAGTTTCATCATTCTTTTCATAGAATTGAAGTTTACATGTCCTAGCCTAGCATGCCATAAATCAGTAGATTCAATATTTGAAACAACATAAGTAGAAGAATCAAAACCAGAAATATTATTAACTGAACTATCAATGTCACATCTTATTCTAAAGAAAAGATCATGATCAGCTAAATATCCTTTGCCAAAGAAAACACCATGTCTCAGAAAAACTACTTTATTACATTTAAAGTCTAACTGAAAACCCTCTCTAACTAATAAAGAACCAGACAAGACATTCTTTTTAATATCAGGAACGTGCAGCACCCTGCGCAAAGTCCAAACTCATCCAGTTGAGAATCTCAGCTTGACTTGTCCGGACCCAAGGACCTAGGCTGCAGATCTGTTCCCCATCATTACTGTTCCACCGGCTGAAGCCTGATAAGACACAAAGAATGTTATATCAGTACAAATGTGGACATTTGCACCTGTATCAACAAGCCACTCATTAGGCTCGTTTACAAAGTAGAGTTCAGGGTTCACTGAGACATACCCCTCATCGGACCCGCCTCCCTCAGTCAGCACAAGAGCCTGAGGAACGATATCCGTAGACTTCTGTTGGGTCTTCAGAGAAGGGCAATCCTTCTTCCAATGTCCAACCTGTCCACACTGCCAGCAAGGTTTGTTCTTTGGTTTTTTCTGGATTTTTTGCTTAGCTTTCAGTTTCTTATTTTTCCCTTTAGCATTGTTTCCTTTTGAGCTTATCACATTAACCTTAGGGTCCACGTCTACAGGCATCACGGGTTTTTGTTTCCTATGCTCCTCTTCAATAGCTATCGAGATCATCAAATCATTAAGAGAAATTTTCCCTTTCCTGTGCTTTAAGGACATCCCAAAATCTTCCCAGGACTTGGGAAATTTCTCAATGATCGACATAACTTGAAACTTTTCAGGAAGTTTCATTTCTGCCTCGGCTAACCCATGGAGCAACAACAAAAAATTATGAGCCTGTTCCGAAACCGAATTGCCCTCAATCATCTGAAATTTCAGGAACTTGGATACTGAGTATTTTTCAATGCCCAGATCCTCCGTGTTATATTTCTTGTCCAGTTCCTCCCACAGATCCTTAGCGGTCTTGGTGGATGCGCCATAGACATCGAACAGAACGTTTGATAGTGCAGTAAGAATGCACCCATGGCACATATGGTCATGTTCTTTCCACACATCCGCCATCTTAACCGTCTCAGGATCCGGATTTTGTTCAGATAACTTAGGGCACTCGGTTTCCAGAACCGAAATCAGGCCAATCGTGGTAGCCAGATTTTCATGCGTTGTTGCCAACGCTTGAAATTCTGACCCCCGAATTTCTCTGGCATGCCAGTGAAATCCACACGAGATCGAAACCTCAAATTCGACATTTTTCTTATCACGTTATAACGTTGTCTCTCTAAGATTGTTGAGAAAGCCGACAATAGCATACATACAAAAATCCGATTAACCACAGATTTCCAGAACAGATTTTCATATGTATGAATCCAGGTTAACAATGATAAGAGAAATATCCAATTAAATAACATATGCATATTCACGCAAGGGAAAAATCCGGAAACCAATATCACGACAAACAATGCGACAAAGAAAAGTAGAGTTAGAGATCACAACCGAAGCATCCTGTTGTAAGACTCCCCTTAGAGAGACAATGCCCCCACTTTACCGACGCACAAGGACTTGACGTGCCGCTCCTAGGGTCCGACGGTCCACGCTCGTTGACGGTACGCACCGTGCTTGAGCGTCCTCAAAAGCCACCTCCGTAGACGAAACCCGAGATCGAGAGAGGAAAGGGCGTCCTCGAAAGAGAGAAGGGCGCTGAGAAGGAATAGAATGGATGTTTCGTAACCCACACCCACGCACTTTAAGAGATACTTAAAGGTGCCCGGGCGGTTACGTTTTCGTGAGAGGATAATGGGGCATACCCCTTGGAATTCAAACGGGCTGTTACAAAAATGACCTGGTCTTTGCCACGTCGCAGCCGCAGCCGCAGCCGCGCCCGACCCGGCCCGGCCCGGCGCGCGCGCGCGCATGCGTGCGTGCGATGTGGTCTAAAGTCCTCTCTATTCTGTTTCCAGACTAGTCTCGGGACTTCCCACATAAAAACCAAGTGACAGTTTTGTCTCTCCACGATGTAGGATTAAACAGCACCGCACAGGGTTGAAACATTGAATTCCAGGAATTGAGATACATTAATACAACTTGATATTGACCATCAAATTGCATCAAACTATCCCAATACATTTAATTCCAACAGTCGCCCCTCCGCCCCCGCCCCAGGTCGCCCCTCCGCCCCTGCCCCCACCCCGTGTCGCCCCCGCCCCAGGTCGCCCCTCCGCCTCCGCCCCCGCCCCCGCCCCATGTCGCCATCGCCCCCAGGTCTCCGTTTTGTTAATTTAAGATAAATTTTTGATTAATTGATTCATAAAAATTCACCAAAAAATCAATAAAATTCAGTGCTTGATCCGTAATGGGTGATATATCCGTGAAAATGCAAAAATTTTAGAGATTTGATGGATGCATGAATGTGTCACAAAGATAGAGAAATTATCAAGAGAAACGAAGAAGAACAAATAGAGGAGGAAGAAGATGAAGAAGAAGTCTGGACAATAATACCCCTCTTAACTGCATCAAGGTTTGAAAAAATCATGGTTAAGTCAACTCATTGACGGTCAATCTGACGGAAGGGCACAAGTGATAATGGAGAAAGAAGTGAGGGGCACAACTGGTATTACTAAAAAGATAGGGGTATGACTGAAATTACGATATCTTAGAGGGGCACAAGTGATTAAAACCCTAAATTATACCAAGATCATGTATGTCTGTTGTGATATCTAAGTTAAGTAGATAGATAAGCTATCTTGATCAAGTAGTGAAATGCCTAAAAGGACCATAACCCTTACAATGTATCAGGGTAGGCATCCTTGAATCTTGTAAGGATGTATTGTTGCAAAATTAAAAGGCTGAATTAAGGACCTTGGAAGCAATGGTGTTATAAGATATGTATTTACTTTTAGAATTAGAGCATTCTCCTTTTGGTTTGTGAAGAAAACTATTTCATTTTTTTCCCTTTTAGCCATGGTCACGGGTTACAAACATTATTTTGTTGAGTTGGAATTGCTTAAATGGTCTTCTCACAAAGATGTTTACGGTGAATTGCCAATTCTTGTAGTATCTTTGTCTTATTTTGAAAGTTCAAGATATAATAGAAACTTTTGAGGATAAACCTAACCAAGTTCAGGAAGATGTAATGGAAATTGTGTCTCAAAGTGACAAATATAAATATGTTGGATTTAAAGATAGCGTAGTTGATTTTTTTTATTAAAGGGCTTTTTAACATTTATTCATTAAGTTGAAGGCTTGGGATGTAACTAATATTGATGGGTACGCGACTTATTGTCCTATCACCTAAATAAATTTGAAACCCTAATAAAATAAATGTACATAATATACGATTTGAAATTAGTATTGAACTTTAACGATCTTAGATTTGTTGCAATCGACCTAATCTGGATAGAGAGCACATGACTCTCTATTTCTACGAAATTTGAATGACATATTAGAGGAATATCGTTATGAAAATCCATGGTGGTATTTTTCAAAAATAAAAAATAAAAAAAGTTTGCCAAAAATAGACATGGAGTAGGCAAGGTTACCTCCTTCATGAAGTAAGCTCCCTTTCCTCTTATTAAAATACTCAAAAGTGTAACTTACCTATTTTAATATGTGAAAACATCCAAATTTTCAAGGAAGAAAATAGATAAAAAAATAAAAAACCCATAATTGCAAGTGTTTTACAAAATAATAAACCATAAAGAAAATAGAAGTTTTTAATTTTATATTACAAATTACTCCAAAAACCTTAAATATATGCTAAAATAACCTATATACAATTGATAACTTTATTATTTTTATATAGCTTATATATATATTCATATAGAAATATCTGAAAATATTTAATATATATATATATATTATAATTGAGAAATAATGCAAAAAATACAAGTATAATATACTTTATATTAAACTTCAATAGTTTTATGGATATTTATATTACAATAACTTTAACTTGTTCTAATGTTGCTGATTTTATTTTATTCAAAAAAAATTATTACTAATTTGATATAATTAATGTATTTGTTATTGAAAATCATAATATTAAAATATTTTAATTAACTCATAAAAATATATTAAATAAAATATATGTGTACTAAGTACCTAATAATACTTATTAAATTTACAACTTCAAAAATAAGGTGATATGAAAAATCTCCTTGAGGTCAATGTTGTTTAATTTTTCATGATATTCAACTTTCATGGAGCGTTTTTTTTAAATCCCTTGGAAATTGAGTTCTTTTCCATGATGTTTATTTGAGTTTCTTGATACTAAGCCAAATTTATCATTTTCTTTAAGTTGTAGATAAAGCCATAATCCATCCAAGTTAAGAAGATGTTTTCTTTTAGTTCTTTTAATGAAATTCTGATTTGTGACCTTCAAATTAAAGCCATTTTACTCCTATGAATTCTTCGTCACCTTCTTAGTTCAAGCTTTCATTCTTGCTCGATCTTGCACCTTAATGGTGTTCTTAGTTAGGGTTTTCGCAAGCATAGAAGTAAAAATTAATAAAAGTTATAACCGCATTACTTGGTAGTCTTTGTTGGCTGATGGATCTTTGATGTTACAATATAGGATCATCATCCTCCTTTGGTTATTGGTCACGGTTAACTATTGCTCGATACTTTGACTATTGCTCAATACATGGCATTAGGATTTTGCACCCATGTCCCTATCATTTGAAAACTTTCTATCCACCTACTCATTTCCATTTTTGAATTTTTTTGTTAAAAAATAAATAGGATTTTTTTCTGTGTTAGTTCATAAACAAATAGCATACAAATATTAGTTTTTTATTTAAATATCATATAATAAATTGTAATATAAATATTAATATTTTAAGAGTTCTTTACAATGCAAGTCTTAGGTTTTCAGCATTATAATCAACATGAATGTTCAATTAACATTTTCACATATATTTCATCTATATTAAGATTTTACAATGTTAAACCATCTAAACATTCAACGACATATGTAGATATATTTTCACGATCTTTTTACACAAAAGATTCCACAATTACAAAATAAAGGTTTTTAATATAAATTAGAATGAATCAAATACTTTTCACTCGTGAAAAGCACATATGTTTACCCTAGTATTTTATTGGTAATACTATAATTTTTATTAAAATCAATGGAAATTTCTTATATCTTATAACAAGAAATTTATCCAAATTTTATTGCTTTGTCTCATTATATATCTTTCGCTTCTCGCTCATTGACGCGAACTATACTCAAGTTGACTCGTTGACCAACTCATAGCTAGCTCGAGCTCGAACCAACTTTTTTGAGCTAAAAGAGATCGAGCCTATAAATCATTTTCGTGCTCGATATAGATCATAATCTTAAATAATTATGATTTGGACATGTTATACAAGATCTTGTGTTTTTTCCCTCAAATTGTTACATGCTGAAGTGTTTAAATCAGTATACTTCATTTTTTAAGATTTTGTTTGTTGAAAAAATATGCATTTCTACCTTGATAACATCGTTCCCATACTATATATTATCAAGATGGAATTTTCCATCACTGGTCATGTCCTTCATCTTATGGATGAGGACAAAAGACTGCAATTTTTATTATTCTGCAGAAATAAAAAATGTGGAGAGGAGACATGATATCACGAAATTTCTTCGATTTCATTTTTTTATAATGGAATGCAATTTTTCCGTCGCATGCTAATAGTTACATTCTATTTAAACATTAGATATCACCAACAAATGATACCAGAATTATTCAAGTCGCAGTTTCTGTCGAACCAGGGAAACATGTGTGACTAGAATTATTTTAGGGCATGCTTAATTATTTTTGATCATAATATCAGGAAGAAATGACAGATAATAAATATTATTGTCTTGTATTTATTTATTGACATATGATAATAGATAAATCAAATGTGTGTTTTGGAGCTGGAAATCAAATGTATATATATCACCGAAAGAATTCTTCCGTGGTATGAGTATCACCTTCTCTTTTATTGTTAATACATTATTAATAAATTAAAGTCTTCAATTCTGCTGTCAGAGAACCATTATTTATACATTTGTGATCTATCCAATTGGGTTGCCTCGTGGCTTCATCAAAAAAACTATTTTCTCATGAAATTAAATTATAAATGAATAAATAACTAGGATTTTTTAAAAAAATCAATTTTGTTCATCTAAGTTTTCACTACAAACAGAAAGTCACAAAAATGTTTAGAACACAGAAGAAACCCCAACCAAGTCCAAGGTTAAAAAAAATGCTTCACTGAAAAAATCTCCATTTGTGGAGAGAATTCCAAGAAAACCCCAAAGATCTTTATTTGATGAGATCTCACAAGCCAAATTCACAATCACACAACTTATCAACCACACAAAAATGACATGAATATTGATGCTTTAGGATTTAATTGTGAAGATACAAGTTGATATTTTCACTGCAACAAAGTGGATACATAAAGGGTAAATGAGGATGTCCCCCAGGGAAGCTAATCTGGCTCTCCCGTCCTATTTACTCATTTTTTTTAATTTTTATGAAAAATACTTCTGTGGATTTTCATCATTATATACATATATTACGTCGTTCAAATTTCGTGTGAAACAGGATCTCCTACAATCTCCATCCAGACGGGGTCGATTTCAACAATTATACGACCGTTAAAAAATGATTGTATAGATGAAGGCCGTAGGTGTCTCTGTTTCTCACGAAACTTGAACGACATAATATAGAGATATAGTGATTAATTTCCATTGATGTATTTTCAAAGAAAATAAAAATAGAAGAAAATAAGACGAGAGGGCCAAGTTAGCTCTCCGAAGGGACAACCTCGTTTTTCCCTATTTTTCTAATCTGGTCAATCAGTGATTACATCGATAATCACTTATGTTCCTCTTTAGGAATAGATTTACATATGGCAACACCTTGTTTTTTTTTATATTTTATTTTTCAAAATTGAGAAGAAGTCAAGAGATAATCATGGCCCGCATATCATCCAATGCCCAATCTGGATAAGTGTCCAACATTTGTTCATCGAACGGCCATTATTATTTTAATCTTATCGATTTCTCATACGCCAACTTCGATTTTTTTTTGACAAAAATAATCAGAAAACAGCTAATATTCCTTAGTCAAAGGTTTTTCCGCATGAAGTCTATTTTTTAAACGATGGATTTTACCAATTCAGAGACAGCTGATTCCAAGAAGAAATGTTTTTTTAAAAAAATGATTTTTACTCTGCAGATCCTATAATCTTTGTCAATTGCCTCCACAACCTTTGAAACAACATAATTCTCCCCTCGACCCGTAAACTTGTCAACTCTTACCTTATGAACCTTGTGGTTACTCTGTTTGAAGCTCGCAAGGATTCTTGGGATAATTTTTAAGGTCGATAGGATATATGTTTTGCAAAAGGTTGTGGAGGTGATTGGTAAAGTTTATAGAGCGGGTAAAAATCCCTAAAAAAGAGTTAATGACTTTTGAGTAATTAATAGAAGCAGCGAGTGACACAAAATTACTTGAGGTAGAGTAAATTACACAATAGTCCCTAAAAATGCATACAATTTCGATGTTGTTTGTAAACCTTTTTTTAGAGGATTGTTTCTGAACTTTAAAATAATAATGTGACATCTGACTTTTACAATTTATTTCAATGTCGATTTGAACTATTATGATTTAAGGCAAGAAAAGGCAAAATGATCAAGTAAATTTCAATAGCCTATGATCCCACTAAGACAAATCTTAAAAATTGGATACAAGATTGTTAAAATCTAAAGTTGCGGTATGACTTTGTAATTGGGTATTTCGATGAGGAAAGTTTCTGTGATTTACTCGAAAAAGTTCACTTGAGTGTCATAATTGTCATTTGCATATGCAAATTTTCACTCAGCGTTTGCAAACAGCTTATCTCATGATATCAAATGAGAATCAAAATTGACCAGTGGAATCAAATATGAAATTTGACGGACATTTTTTTCCAATTTTTTAAAAAATCAGATGTTGAACCGATCAGTCTTCGATTTGGCCCACTCGGATCATATTGTTGGTTTAAACCGATTGGACATGCGATGATGTCAGTATGATGGCATCATTGTATCAACCCGGAAAAAACGAAAGCGAGCTTAATTTACTGGTATGAACATTCGAACATATTTTTGAACTGATAAAATCGAATACAACACATAAGTATATATGTATATATCAATGAAATAATCATTTGAAATGTAAAATCTTTCAATAGAATAACATGATTGTCTAATTTGAGTAAAATTCTGCAAAAGTTAGCCATCTTTTTTAGCATTATACATGAATAAAATATTGTAACCATTTATGTATATTTGTTTCTAGAAAATTACTCTAAAAAGGTAAGCACATAACTGATATTCCAAAAAAGAGCACGTAACTGATATTCCAAAAAAGAGTGGAGCATAACTAATATTGCAAAAGTTGAGGACAAAAATTATAAAAAAAAACTATATTATTTAAACCTTTATTTTTTGAAAATTTACCAAACCATCAAAATTGGATCAATCTAAGTCAGTCCGGTCCAACCACCGGTTGGAACCAATTTTTTATTTTCTTTTTTTTAAATTAATTACATAAAACTGACCGAACCAACCTCGAAGCCGGTATCCGTTCAAAGCGATCCGACCAGAAGGGTCCAGTTTTTTAAACCCCGTTTTTTTCTCAAACATAACAAATTACGTAATGCTTTTTGGATCCCGCAATAAACGTTGGTCAATATATGATTTTACCTTAGTAGTAGTTGATTTTACCATAGTCAATATTTTGATTTTAGACCCGATTTTTTATCTTCTTTTTAAAATAAATTTAATTGCTTGAAACTGGTCGAACTGATTGGATCAATATTGATTTCCGGTTCAACCGATCCGACCGGCCAATCGGTCCGATCCGATTTTTTAAACCCTTTTTCGCAATATAACAATTTACGTAAGATTTTTTGATCCCGCAATAAACGTGGGTAAATATATAATTTTACCTTCGTCAGTAGTTGATTTTACCATAGTCAATATTTTGATTTCAGACCAAATGGAGCAACTTGCCGTTATGAATGATGAGAAAGCAGAGGCAGTTGATTAAGATCTGGAGCTGCCCGCAGTTTATTCGACACAGCCGAAAATTGTTGTTGATTTGAATTGAATGCAACAGCTGCTGGTCATTTCAGGCGTTCATGTGAGAACAAATACCCATCAGCCCTCCATCTTTGAAACCAAAATACATCAGCATATACCTTCCCGTCCGTATTTCTACAGGACTCATTATTTTTTCACATGAAATTATAAAAAATAGCTTCATTTATACATCATCGATTCCCAACTAACGATCGTATTTTTCAAATTTAATAAAGACCGTCCTCATCTTTCAACTTTACGGTTCAAAGTCGGCATAATACAAATACGGATGCGAATAAAAATATTGATGGATATGAAAAATATACTACTATATCCTTAAATAGAGAATACATATATGAAACGGATACATGATCGCATACCAATACTATTAGATGGAATGCACGTGATATAAATATAGTATAGGTGATTATATCATAATAAGTATACCAACTATGGTGAAAGAAGGTATAAAATTATACTATATGTGGTTAAAAATAGGCTTACAACTATATTATAAATGAAAACGGATATAAGGATATGTGTATAGTTGTTTGTGGATATCAAAGTAATATTCTTATCCATATCTGTTTTAACTCGATAAGAAACTGGGATAATCAACTAGAGAAAAAATATCAATAATCATTTCTCAAATTTCCAATTCAGTCGTGGCAGTAACTACAAATCATTTATTGTAATTATTTCATACTTTGGAAGACGACATATTCACCATTTTTGTTTAAACACTTCTGATCGAGTACAACAAATAGGTTATTTATTGTAAATTTCATATCAAATGAGGAAATTTGCAATGATTGATACTCAAAATTAGATTATAGAAGGATGGTTTCGTTTTGTTAATGTGTAATATATTTATATATAAGTGTGATATGCTTTAAACAAAAATCGAATTGGGACATCAAATCGGGTAGGTATTGGTTTTGGGGATCAATGGGATCGACCAGTCGAACCGATGATGATGTCAGCAACACATTAAAAATTAGAAAAGAATGAACCATTGTATTGTTTGTTTGGCCGTATGGTTCAATCAGGCTGAAACGAGATAGACCATTAATATCATACAAATATATATATGAAAAATGCTACACGGTGTCTCTAAAAGAATCGTATAATCGTGTCTTCCAAGTTTTTCTAATAATACTTTTACTCCTATTTTTTACAATTACATGTATGCCCTCTGTTTTTTACAAAACACATAATATTGGTCATTTAATAGTACACTTATTATTCTATATTATACCAACATAAGGATAATATTTGATTTTTTTAGAAGATAGGAGCACACCAGAATTTGCTAAAAAGTTCGGAGCATAAATGTTATTAGAAAACTCAAAAGGACATACTAGACATATTTTATAAATTTCATGTAAATACATACATGTGACATACTAGACATATTTTATGTAAATACATACATGTGATGTAAAAAATAACAATTTTATAAATGCTTAAAGTCTGATTAATTACAATAGTCGTTAATTTAGTGCTTCTCAGTATGACTATGACAGCGTCTATTTCTTTGGAAGTAAACAACTTCATGCATATTGTGAGAAGATAGGGGCAATGCTGATATGGCAGGGAGGGGGGAGTAAACAACGTCATGCATATTGTGAGAAGATAGGGGCAATGCTGATCAGGGAGGGAGATGTGATAATGAGTCATAAGCACATATGGGATGAGGAGTATTATACTATGGGTTAGAATGAATAACTTTTAAAATTTTGTATATTATTAAATTATTAGATTTTATCATTTGTCAAAAAATAGATAACTTTGACCCAAGATAGATCTGAATGGAGGCGAAGAATCCATGTAGCCGACCCTACTTAATTGTGGGAAAAGGCTTTGTTGTTGTTGTTGTTGTGTCAAAAAATAGATAACTGAACTAGTGATTTTGTTCAATTGATTCAACAAAATTTAAGATGTCCAAATAAGCTTTTGATTAATTTTGACCGATTTTTATTTTAGAATAAAAATCAGGTGATTGGATCGCTTTTATTAGAGTTTTTGATTTCAGCGGTTGAACCAACCAATTCTGTTGTTTAAACATTGCTTTGAACTGAAACGGATTCGTCAAATTAACAAAGTATTAGTGTTATCATAATTACGATGACTATAGTAAAGATATATAAACTCTCATAAAACGAATAATATATAAATTATGATTGTTATAGCTTAGTAGTATGTATTTAAAATAGTGACTCGCTAATCACCGCAGTGTTCGGAAAACGGGTTTTTACTATAATGTATCATAGGTCATAATATCTGGATCCAAATATACGGATATTTGGATTTGTTTGATATGGAAATTATGATTGCCGGTTTCATCCCTAACAACAACTGTTTTGCAGGGTATCTGCACCCATAATCTTGAGTAGTTTCGCATTTACGTACAGAACCTTCGATAATCACTAATTACACAAGAAATCTTGAATAGTCACTCCGTCTAACACTCATGACCTTCCCTTAGGTTACTCCGCCACCCACTCCTCAGCCCCTTCCATCTCCGTAGCCCCCTCCTCCACCACTCCTTGCTTTGCAACATCCACCTCAAAACCCCTCCTCCGCCTCTCTTTGCTTCACCGTCTCCGCCTCCACCTCTCTTTGATTCACCGTCTCCTCCTCTGTCCCTTCCGCTGCCATCAAGAACCCTACTTTTTTAATGAAGATGTGGGGAGTGCATTGGTTCAGTAGCGTGTTGACTAACAATGGCAGTCTATGATGGAGCTTCCTCTCTAGCAAAGTCGCTCAAACAAGAGGCAACGGCTACCGCGATAGCTTGAAGCAACGATGGGGAACTATCTGAAAGCAGAACATGCCGCCCACAATGGTGGTGGCAAAGGTCACATTCTGTAGCTGAGGATTCTCCTGCACAACTCAAGGCGGTGCTGGAACCCTAGGGCTATGGCACGAAGACAGAACAAGTTCACTCACCGCCCACTCCACCGCCACCCTCCACTGCCTACCATCATCTTCGTACATCCTCAGCAAGCTCCGACGTGCACGAGATCATAAGAAGACGAGGCGGTGCTCCAGTTGTCCACGTTGAAGGAGCAAGGGTAGCCGCTCATTGTACTTCAACAGCAATTTTGAGAAAGAGAAGAGTCTAGTGTGAGCAGTAGACATAAGCTTATTGCTGAATGACTATATCCATTTTTCTGCAATAGCATAGTGTATTTGATTGTTGTTTTGCTTGTATGTTGTTGATCAAATCCATTTAATAATACGTTAGGGGGAATACGTTTGAAGGAAGTTATAGGATTAACCAAGCTACAGATGAGTTCAACACAGGATAGATCATTGAAAAAAAAACAACTTGACTACCTTTCCGGCAAACAAAGAAGACTCCAAAGAGCATCGAGAAGCAAAATGTGCTAAAGAACTCTATGAAAAAAAATGCAAAGCAACCCAAAAATACATGAAAAAATAGTCAGATGAACATAACTTCTTCATGACATGCTGCTTTTTAGAATTTCTTTAAAGAATTGCTTACGGGAACCAGCATGTCCAAGAAAAGATCTAATTGGGTCGATCGAGGTTTGGAGCGGAAGTTTGGAGATCAATTCAACTCCAACCTTTATATAGATAGAACAGCTCAAAAGAAAATTATAGAATGTATAGATAAAGTGGTAAAAAGAGAACTAAATAACTAATATTTAGAAAAAGTGAGAAGTAACATAACATGCTCACTTCTTAACACTGGCTTTAAATAGAACTCGAACACGTGAAATGGCACCCAATAGCACTGGGAAAAGGATAGATGATCTGATGGTTGAACACTGACAATTTCCTCAATTTAACAGAAACTGATCATAAATCTAGTCCGTCAGAACATCATCGCAATATGTTAAATCAGAAAGTAGGGAAACAATATTTCCGGCGTCTGATGAAATGCCTAAAATATTCCCCATGAACAATTGTCATAAATACAAATCCTAATCACTTTTCAGTCGGCAATTAGCAGAAGGAATCAACCTATGAGTTGTATCTAACACAAGGGACCAGAAAACTTCGAAACAAATAGCTTACAGTATAGGAAAAGGGTCTGAGCTTACTTGCATTGCTTGAGGAAGTCTTCAACAAGTTCAATACAGCGATGCAACACCAACTGAATGGGGTTAAGAGAACACAGTACACTGTATGCGATATCACTGCTGTCTTCCTTGTTTGTAGCATCTATTCCCAAAACCAACGTTCGGAGTGGCAGGAGCCATTCCACGTAAGCCTTCCGCAGAGACTTCTCCGAAAGTGCCCCAGAGTAGTTCGTTTTTCCTGCAATGCACATATCCCAGTAAAAAGTTGATGCTGGTGATTTTATGTGCATATGGTTTATAGAAATGATCTCGGAAAGTTGGTATGATGGCATGTTAAAACTACATCTCACGTTGGTAAAAGTGCTTCTGAAAGTACTTCAAAAACAAGCAGATGTAGCTCCGATTTTACTCTCTTCACGTCTAAGTACAAATACATAGGAAATTTGAAATGGACCTTGAGAAAACAATTTACACAAAAATAGACAGCTCGGAAACTTATCTGAACATATGAGATAATAGAAGCAGATAATAGAATCTTCTCCACACGGTAGCTATGCATCCTCATCTACCTTTAGCTAGAAGGTGATTCCAGTTTTCCCCTCAATGGAGAATTAAACGGGTATAGTCCATTGTTCTTGTTTAGGAAAACCCATAGGTGGTGATTTTTCTTCAATAATAGGTGATACAGGATCTCCTTTACAGAAAAGATAAAACAACAACAATAGGTCAGGGAGATGTATACAGTTGACAGCCTTTTTTAGATTGTATACTGAGTATATTTCGAAGTGGTTTGGATTGGAACTGCCTTTCCTAGCTTGATTCAACGTTTTCTGATGCTTTCTAGGGAAATTACCATGTTGGAGACGGCAACTTCAAGTGAGGTTGTTTATACGAGGAAAGCTCTGCACTACTCAAGGGTGTCTGATGTTACACAATGCAATCCATGCAATATATAAGCTGTCTTCAATCAGGAACCAGGATCATATCGAGTCGTGATTACTTATCATAGTCTGAGCATTCTCTTCCACTTGCTCTGTAGCTAATATAATTTATGGATGACTATAAAGTATGTCAAAATTCAAACAGACGACAATTTTATTTCTAACTCTTTTGAGCTAATATTTTTTCATCTTGTGTATAAAAATAAGTACAAAAATATTCCAAAAATAGTAGCCTCAATAATCAGGGAGATATCCAAGCCTTAATTGTATAAATCCTAACTTCCAAAGCTCATAACTAATATTTTTAGGTAACTCTAAACGACTCAAACTCACCTTCAAATTTCTTCTTGCACTAAGCACACGCCTTTTCTCACATTAAGTAGGGTCGGCTACATGCTTTGCCTCCATTTAAATCTATCTTAGGTCATTCTCGGGCTTAGATCCAAAAAACTAAGATTAATTCGGATAGTCTCATTCCAACATTTCATGGGCCTTCATCGCCCTCTCTTAGCCAGCTCAACATCTCAAAACTCGCATCTCCTAACCGGCGCATCAGCTGACCTCCTTCGCAAGTGGTCAAACCATCTTAAGCGGTTTTCTCGCATTTTATCCTCAATCGAAGCTACACAACTTTCCCTCTGATTGCATCATTCTGAATCCAAACTTTATGTGTATGTCCACACATCACCTTAACATTTTCATTTCCGCTACTGCCATTCTCTGCGCATGTCTATGGTTCACAGGCCAATATTCATATCCATAGAGCATAGCAGGTCTCACGGCTACTTTGTAGAATTTTCCTTTTATTTTGGAAGGAATTTTCTTATCGCATAGAATAGCAGTCTCCTCTCCACTTTAGCCAACATGCATTTATTTTATGAGTAACATCTCCATCAATTTCCCCATCATGTTGCAAAATAGATTTCAAGTATCTAAAAAAATCTTTCTTCTGAATGTTATCATCACCAATCTTCACCTCGATTCATTCATCATTGCTTCCATCAAAAGTGCACTATATATATTCAGTCTTAACCCTACTTATACGAACTCCTTTAGTCTCTAATGCATGTCTTCAGACCTCAAGCTTCTCATTTACTTCATCTCTAGCCTCATCAATCAACACAATATCATCAGCAAATAGCATACACCAAGGTATCTCATTCTGAATGTGACTAGTTAACTCGTCCATAATCGAGTAAAAAGAAATGGACTCAAAGTTGAACCTTGATGCAGAATAAAGTTGATGTCAAAACAGTCAGTCTTCCCAGAATGGATCCTTACACAAGATGAAGCCATATCATACATATCCTTTATGAGGTTAACGTATAGGACAAGTACTTGTCTCTTCTCCAAAACTCTCCACAATATCTCATGTGAGACAGAGTCATAAGCATTATCCAAATCAATAAAAATCATATGGAGGTTCTTCCTTTTAGCTCTATAAATCTCTATTGTTCTCAGCCAGGGATCGCCATATCGCGATATATCGTCGATATATCGGCGATATATCGGTATCGACAGGTCACCGATATATCGCCGATATGGACGATATCGGATATCGACAGGAGAAAATGCCTTGGTGGATACCGGGTTTCGGCGATATGCGTCGATATATCGCCGATATATCGATGATATATCGGTATCGACATTGTATCGAAACGATATCGATACCGATATTTCCTTCCTTGTTCTCAGCAAGTAGATGGATTCAATAGTTGAGCGACCTGGCGCAAAGCCGAATTGACTTCCTTTTACTTTAGAAACATGCCTCAACCTTTTTTCGATCGCGTGTTCCCAAATTTTCATAGAATGACTCATCAGCTTGATGCATCTATAATTTGCACAATTTTGATTGTCTCATTTGTTCTTATAAAGAGGCATCATGATGCTTCTCTTCCATTCTTTAAGTATTTTCTTGCTTCACCAAATAACATTGAATAAATTTGTAAGTCACGTCAAACCACAGTCACCTAGAACTCTCAGTACTTCTATAGGAATATCATCATGTCCTACACATTTCTCAGGTTTCATAACCTTCAAAGCCTCCTCTACTTCCTTCCATTGTATTCATCTATAACTTGCACGATCAAGTAACTTTCACTACTAGCTAGCTCTCCCAAAGTGATCTCTTTATTTCCTTCTGTAGTGAAGAGCTTATATAAATACGGCTTCCCTCTAATCTCTATATCCTTCTGAATAACAAGCATGTGTTCTTCCTCAGCCTTAATGCATCTCACTTAAGGAAGGTCCCTGATCTTTTTTTCTCTTACTTTGTCCAACCTGAATATATCCTTCTAGCCCTCCTTAGAGTCAAGATTTTTGTATAAAACTTCATAAGCTTTTGACTTAAGCCTCCTTCGTTATTTTATACTTTGTGACAGTTTCCTCTACAAGGTTGCAGAAGTCGGCAGTCGATACTCGATCGGCAAGGTCACTGACTATGGATTAATCGGCAATCGAAGAGTAATCAGATTTAGTCGGGTGATGAATATGTGATTCATCACTCTAAAAGCTGAAAATAGAGCTTCGCTCCCAACTAATCAATAGCATTTAATCATTTAAATTGCATTATTAGCATTCCTGCATGTGTATATTATTTTAATATTTAAGCATTCATATTGCATTAACAAGAAGCCAGAATTTCCGTGTATATTATCACATGTACATTAATACAACTTCCTTTATATTTCTTTATTTTTCACTAACTCCAAATAAAGTAAAACCAACTCCATTGTATACATGTTACTAACCTTAATAAAGAAAAAATACAAGAAAAATACTAACTTGTATATTTGACAAATAAATCCAAACCCTAGTTTCGAGATAAAAAAACGCAAAGTCAAATATCTCTCACATACAGTCCTATGAATATCTACTTACTTTTGAACTAATGTACATTGAATTATCTACAAAACAAGATCAAATTCAAGAGAATCGAAGTTCATATGCGAAACTTGAGTTTTGTGACCTCATTGGATATTGTATATATTGACTTACTTTGACCATATTACTTTATGTACAAAATTAATTCTTTTTTATTTATTTTCTTTGATATATGTTTTAATAAAGTGTACAAAAATCTAAATCAAAATTGAATTAAAAATAAAAAAATGAACCATTCTGAGTCTCTATATATAGTCTATATATAAGACACGCTTCTTTTATTTCTTTATTTTCTTAATAAGTAAAAATGTCAGAAAATTAGATTACAAAAACAACAACAACAACAAAGCCTTTCCCTACAATTAAGTAGGGTTGGCTACATGAATTCTTCGCCTCCATTCATATCTATCTTGGGTCAATCTCGGGCTTATATCCAAAAAAATAAGATCCCTTCGTATAGTCTCTTTCCAACACTTCTGGGGCCACCCTCACCCTCTCCTAGCCGGCTCAACATCCCAACATTCGCATCTCCTAATTGGTGCATCTGTTGATCTTCTTTGCAAATGACCAAACCATCTTAAGTGGTTTTCTCGTATCTTATCACCAATCAGAGCTACACCACCTTTCTTTCTGATTGCATCATTCCGAATCCGATCTTTACATGTATGTCCACACATCCACCTTAGCATTTTCATTTCTGCTACAGCCATTCTTTGCACATGTCTATGGTTCACAGGACCAAAAAATGTAAAATATTTCTTTTATATTTCACAGGACCAAAAAAATAGATTAATGTGTAAATGTTTCTTTTATATTTTATTTGAATTTTATCTTATTGAAAAATCATTAAAAAAATTGTAAAATGTAAAAATGATGTGTTCTATGTACTTAGAGGACCACCAAAAATATACTATGTACATATTACTTCTTTTGATTTTGGTTCCTTCACGAAAGTTGTAGATCTCATCGAGACGAACAACTTTCATGAAAATCACATTGGATTTGACATCGTTTTTACTTTTATCTTGATTTTTATTTTAATTTTTATTCTAATTTTTCTAGGAGCGATAAGTGGCAACTCCTGGAGTCGTCACGTGTCGCCATCCTAACTTACTTAAGTCGCCCCTCATTTTGACCGTTGGATGAAGAGTGCTTCATCCAACAGTCCCAATTCATCCCCTCTTTTGTATTATAATCTTACTCGGCCATGTGTCCCCTCCTCGATCATTCGATCTCGACCGATTAAACGATCGAGACTTCATCCACCTCTCCTCTGTCATCTCTGGGCTGACACAGCTCCTCCGCCTCCACCTCTTCCTTCGCACGACCACCCCTCTCGCTCCACATACCCCCCACATCGCCACATTTCTTGAGCTTTGCAACGAGCCCTAACGCCCAACCTCAAAACCCCTTTGCCTCCCCCACTTCGCCACCATCCGCCATCATTGCAGTAAACCCATCACCAGCCTCCAGCTATCCCAGGTGACAGCTCGGATCGAGACATGGAGGCAACGGCAGTGGTCTTCACCAGATCTCTTATGTGTGATCCAAGGTTAATCAAACCTTATTGCAGCTCCTTAAATTAGTTGCTAAGCTTCGCGTGATATACCGCATGCTCGAGGCGACGACAACGAAGCTCTGTCGAGCTCCATCACCCTTCCTAGGTGATCCAGCTCCACTTTCTCTCAGGAGATCGTTCCCAATACACCACCAGGTAGTCTTCTTCCTCTTCCATTTTTCTTCTGCTATTTTCGCTACTATAATTTTTTGTTTTGTTTGTGCCTTTTGTTATTTACCCCAATTGAGCTTATGCGCTTGATCATCTGAATCAACATCGAAACCTATCATCCATTTTCCTCTGGCAGAGCTTTCACACCTATTCATTTTGGCTCTCGCAAAGAACCAAGCTAGCAGCTCCGTCATCTTCTCCATAGCACCTCAGGACCTCCCCCATGGCTCCCCCTTTCGCTTTGTGTTTGTATGCTAATAGCTACAGGATGTCAATGAAGATGGACCCTCTTCGGAGTTTCGACTCTGAAGCTTCACCCAGTGGTTGCTAAAGGTAGAGGACGTGTGTCGATCGGAGGAGATCAGGAGAACCATCGGAGTGATCGACTCCAGTCGCTCGAGTATAACTCCATTTGCAGCCCAGGACATCTGTAAACCCTAGGAGCAACGCCTCACCTTCATCACTCGTTCCTCCACCAGCCACTACGGAACTCGGTCATGTGTCGACCGAGGGTACTGTCGTCATCTCTGCTGCCTTCCAACCACCTCGAACAGTAGCATGGCACACGTGGCCCTTCTCCTCATCATCGTCGACTGACACTCAATTCTTCCGCTCATTCCTCCAGAGAGCCGAGGGTGAGGCTACGGGCACCGTCCATCGCCACCCCCTTCTCTCTTCTATCCAACAGCCCACAAACCGCCACGTCGCGGGGCCGAGCCTTTTGCCTAACCACCAGCTTCGGGTAAACCGAAGCCACAACGGCGTGCCACGTGGAGCTGCGGGCCAGAACCTCTCTACCCAAGCATCAAAACACACGTGTGCCTCATGCGCATGTGGGTATTATACAGCTGACCCCCTGTCTTCCTGGAGATTTCTCTTCACACCCATGCGCGGACAAATTACAATAAAAACCCTCGCAGGTTAAGGTAATTAAAGAAGTGCATATTTATGTTATTTTGAATTTCATTTTGTTATTATTTATTTCGCATACAAAACCATCTGTTTAATCACTTATTTGACCCCAATTTTGCATCACTTTATGATTTCAAAAATTGTACATTGTGGAGAAATTAATTTCCTTTGATGTGAATATTTAATGGAGATTTAAGGAGCTAATATGGATTTATTGTTTTAATTGTGGCGAAATTTGTCATATTTTATCCAGTCTGTGGTCATTAATTCGTAGTAATTCATTTATTACTCCAAAAATTCATCAAAAATTACATTAGTTAGGATCAAGGTTTTAAATCTCGATTTCGTTTTTTTTTCGAGATGTTGAAAAAACGAAACAATTTCGAAATTTCGTCGAAATTTCGACGAAATTTCGCCAATTTCGGCCAAAATCGGCCTAAATTTGTGAAGGAAGGGTATATATCGAGATTTCGATTTCGGTTTCGGTAGGGTGTCGAAACCGAAATTTCGCCGAAATTTTGTCGAAATTTGAAACCATGGTGAGGATTAATTGTCCTATGTAATATACCCAAAAATCATTTAATTTGTTGTGTAATTTCCTTGAAATAAAATGTTTTATGATTTCTGTAAATGGATTTTAATTATTTGTAAACTTAGTATTTTTATGGTCTAGAATTTTTCCTGAATAGATCCCTATTGAATATATCTAGGAGAATTTATTTCTGGAAAATAATTAGGTTTGTTGACTATTAAAATTAAATTATTGAAAACCGTGTCGTCTATATATTTAATACATAGTAAATTAATTTGCATCCAAATATTCCAAAAAAATACAATAGATTAATTTCATCATTTTTAACCTTCTGTTTAATTTTCATAATTTTTGCATTCTACTTGCATAAACAATTGCATCATTTCTCATGCAAGCAAGTTATGCCATAAAAATATAAAAAATATGCTTTGTATTGATCATTGTATAAATAAATTGGGGAAAATAGCCTTCTGAATTGAAATCATTTTCATATTAACCTGGATTTTTCACTTTAGGAAAATTTGACCCCTAATATGTCATAATACACTTGCATCCCATTCATTACTTGCGTAGAAAATCTAAAAAAATATTCCACTTATAAATCTAGCACCTGAATTATCTGAAAATTAACCCACGGAGATAGTGGCCTCCACGGGTTCGACCTTGGGAATGCTCAAATAAAATAAATTTGATTGCCTTAATTGCATTTAATTGATTCATCATTTAAGTGGTCTTTTTGAGAAATAACGATTACCCACCTACAATGAAATGATAGAATAAATAATTCTCACGACTTAAGTAGGGTGAATCCACGTTTTTCATCAAACATTAGTCGGTTTTGATTTTTAAAATTATTTTAAATGTATAAATCAAATTTTAATACATACACACTCATTTATATTCATGTATTTAGTAGTTTTAATATTTTTAATAGCCTAAAATTATAGCAAGAGAAGAAAAAATGAAGCAAGTTAAGAACAAAATGTTAGTTACATAGCACGAGCAAATGTTCAAAAACATATACAACATGCCCTAAAAAATAATACAAGTGGAATGTGAGATAAGTGTCACAAATCAATCAATTCAATCCTCAATGTCATCATCCAAGTCCAGCTCTTCTTCTTCATCATCATCTTCTTCTTCTATATCCTCAAGATGTAACTCATCATTCATCGACGTAGCAATGGAGCTCGAAGATGAAGCTCCGCTACCGCGTTCACCTCGTTGGCTCCTTCTTGGTTTCAAATTTTCTTTGGCACCACTAGCATGTGCTACAACACCCTATGTCAATCCAGAACCTGAAAAAAAAATCCTCATCATGAGCATCGACATCTCCAGTTCATTCAGCCATGGGTGCACGATCACGAGATAAGAGACAATCTCTTTCTTTCTCAACTCGACGTTCCTGCATATTAGAATTGAAACGTGCGTGCAAAAGATAGTTCAGCTTCTTTGTCTCCAACCGGTTTCTCTCCTTGGTATGGATGTAAAGACCAAAATACAAATTTTAAATATATATCAATTACTCCAGCTATCGAGTCAAATGTACTCTAGTTATCGAGTTAAATTAATCAAATTGGGTGGGTGGAATGGTGTCATTACCGAGTCAAATATACTCCAGTTATGCTCACATTCAGAGGATGGAGACGCCGGGCTCAAGATCATGATGGTCATGGCTTTCAAATGAGGTGTGTCATCTACAAGATTATACCACCAATTAGTTATTGAAATAGATAATTGATCGATATAATAAAATAAAAATATCAGTGATATCAATAGAAAACAATGACTGAATACATGGATCATAATCGACATCATTTGCCATCCTCTGGCTCACAGTTAAAGGCTTACCAAAATCTCCACAACCAATCTATAAGATGGAAACTCATCCCTGGTAATTGCATCTTGTATATCCAAATCTAGAAAAAATCTTTCCATGCACTCCTTAAATCCTCTTCTCACCACAATATATGGATCACTACGAGACTCTGTGTAGAAGACAAATGGGTTCATATAATAAGTTGCTAGATGCAATGGAGTATCGAGCCTTCCTTTGATCTTGGAAGTAACATCGTCCACAAAAAATTTTAAGACGACTCCACGCCATTGAATGATGTAATTATCTCCCATTTGGCCTCTTCAAGCCCTCCATGGACAAAACCCATGGATGGTTATCGATCTGCATCAACCACACGCAATAAACGAACCAATGGAGTAAAAACTCCGAAAGCATGTGCAATGTGGTTCCAGATGTAGGGTTGAAGACTATGGAACTCATTGTTTCTCCCTTCTTGGTCTTATACCATTTGCAACTCCTCCACTCTTCCGAGGAAAACATCGACCTCATCTTGTCTTTATTCTGATTTAGGCTCTTAAGAGTGAGAGAAATGGTTGCAAATCTTGTTTACACATGCCTTGCAATGTCCCTCTTGATGGTGAACATCCGCATTAAAATTAGAATTTTGGTGTGAAAGTAGATGAACATCGTGAGCCTCTTCGCCTCTATGATTGCACTCGTCACCTTCATCTCTCTGCTTATCTCCTCCAAAGCAAGATCGATGGAGTGCACGACGCACGGAGTCCACCAAATCTGTGGATATTTTGTGAGTAGCGATCTTCCTGTTGCTACATTGATGGATGTATTATCCGCCACAATCTGAACCACATTATCCACTCTCACTTCATTCAGACACACTTCCACCAGCTTGAAGATGTATTCCGCAGTGTAAGCCTCATCTAAGGCATCTATGGACTTCAAAATCGAACTCCCTAAGGTGCACTTGACACAAAAATTGATGATGCTCCTTCCTCGCATGTTCGTCCACACATCAGTCATCAAAGAGCACCCCATCGACTTCCACGTATCACAATGGCATTACAAGTCATCATGCATTTTCTTCACTGCCTTCTTCAGAAAAGGACCACTGCGCTCATACCTCGTGGCAGTCTTTTGTTCAGGCTCGTACTTCCCAATCACCTCTATCATCTGTGTTGGAGTATTTGGTTGAGCGCCTATTGAGTTGTAGATGGGTAAATGGATACCTCCATGATCCATTTACCCCATCCCAGTGTTTAGTCCCACATTGTCTAGCGGTGGGACTTGGAGGCCCTGTGGAGGCTATATAAAGAGCCACAGGCCTCCTGTAACAGATGAGCACATGTATGCCATCTTTTGCAGAGGTCCCCATCCTTTCTTGTTTTGTAGGCCAGAATTTTCATGTGAGCCATAGGGACTCCAGATTAGAGGACCATTCCCTATGCCATGTTGGCAAGGGTTTTCATGTGGTATCATAGGTACACCAGAGCAGTGAACCATTCTCTGAGCCGGATGGGAGAGACCCAGTTCTCCGAACAGGAGACTTTTCAGACTCCATTCTCCAGCGGCCGTGGACTCCGAAGAGGATTGCACAACCACGACCCTTATTCAGTTCAGCCCTTTTCATAGATGGAGCAGTTGTCCACATGTTGTGGCGGGCCAGAGTACTCCGACGAAGAGACTCATTTTCCAGTTGCAGTGACTCTGACAGGCGTAGTTCAGAGCACATGCTCTCCGACGAGGAGATTCAGAAGACCCACACTCCAGCCCATTCGTCCTCCTCACCTGCACGGCATGAGAAGCAACGTCCTCGACAGCAGCAGTTGTGCATGTTGGGTTGATATTGTTCGTAGTGTCCTGTAGCGTTGAGTTGAGTTTCTTTCTGTTTGTTTGTCCAAGCTGAGCATTGCATGCTCCGGCTTGAGAGGGAGTGTTGGAGTATTTGGTTGAGCGCATATTGAGTTGTAGATGGGTAAATGGACACCTCCAGGATCCATTTACCCCATCCCAATGTTTAGTCCCACACTGTCCAGCGGTGGGACTTGGAGGCCCTGTGGAGGCTATATAAGGAGTCCCAGGCCTCCTGTAACAATCTGCATGACGGGCTTCATCGCCAATGCATTAAAAGGAATCGTTGATGTATATGCTCAATTGGATATATATGAGGTAACCCTACCACGATGATCCGTGGAGAATGCATCATTTATGGTCATCTAACATGATGACCTTCCATTACAACGTTCTGCTCCAAGGAGTCGGATACTCGTGACCTCTTCGTTGAACCCGCATCTCTAGTGATAGTTACTTCCTCTTTCATCTCCTAGACATCAGCGGTTTTCTGGGTCTTCTTCTTGGCAACATCATCAAGGTATGTGTGTGATCATCTTCTTTTTCGTTTCCTCGTCTACCTTGAGACATGCGGCCACGTTGCCTCTTCGGTGTTAACCTGTACACACCACTCTTGACAATCTTCTTGCATAGTCTGCAAGTGATCGTATTTAGATCCGCACGGTTCACAAGGTAATCGTATTGTCATACACGATCAGTTGATCCTGGAGGCATGTAAAAAGACGAATCACTACCGGAAGCGACATTCGTCGGAGGTGTAGCCATCTACATAATCACAAACTCATGAGTTAACACACTTGAAATAACTACACTTGAAATAAATATTAAAATTGATTATACTAAATTCACTAATTTGCATCTTTATTCGATCAACACATGTGATTATTTGAATCATTATTTCATTCATGTTTCCATGGATTTATATATATTCTCTCCAATAAATTAAAAATGGTGAGTAAGAGAATTGTAAATGTGCAATATTAAAAATGGCAATACGACCTACAAATTACGTTGAATATGTTGCTAAATAGGTTGAATATGTCGCTAAAATGCTAAATATTATATATGAATATGTTGAATATGACCTACAAGATTGTATGTGTGCTGAATATTCCATGAATATGTTGAATATGGTAATATTCCATGAATATGTTGAGTATGATTTACAAGAGTTAATATATGTGCTGAACATGTTGTTAAAAGACCAAATATTTCTCTGACTATGACCTACAAATCCAAACATGATTCATGTATTGCAGGATTATAAACCCAAATGCCAATGAGCAATATTCGAATCATATATAAAAGTTCAAAAAAACAAAAGAAACAAAAAAGCCTAACCTGGGTGACAAGGTTCGGGCGTTGGAGAAGCTTCGATGAGAGCTTTTGGTTGCAGTCGAGACCCCCCTTGAGGTCGATGATGCCGAGGCGGAGAGTCCTTCGATCGGAATCAGATGAGGGTTGATCGACGTCACAGTGGCAGAGGAGGATGCGATAGCAAGTAAGGGATCGGGCTCGAGCAAAGAGGGAAGAAAACGGGTGTGGGGGGCTTATTGTTTCAGCAGTAGGCTTTAAACCCTAATCGGGTATCCGGGTCGGGCCTCCACAGAACCAATATTCTATAAGAAGAAGTCGCGCGAGTAGTCGGTCGACTAACCCAACTACTCGACCGGCTAATCGGTCATACCCGACTATTGCCCGACTCGAGCTAGTCGACTCATTTACCCTACCGAGTCCATTAATCGGACCGAGTAATCAGGTTAGTCGACCAATTTTGCAACACTGCTCTGTTTTATCCTTAGACATATCTTTAAAGCATGCTCTTTTAATTTTGAGCTTCTCTTGCACCTATCCACTCCACCAGCAAGCATCCTTTTGGCATGCAACTCCTCCCTTTGACTCATCTAGCATCTCTTTGGTTGCCCTTCGTATACAAGATGTGATCACCTCCCACATCTTATTTGCCCTCCCGTTACAATCCCAAAATAAATCCTCTAAAATCTTCTCCCTGGAGCATGATTGCTTCAGTTGCAAATTCCACTATCTAGTTCTAGTGATCTTAGAAACCCTCCTTTTCTTCAGCCCTTTGATTTGCACATCCATGATTAACAAGCGATGTTGGATTGTCCAACTCTCTCCTAGGATTACTTTGCGGTCATTGCAACACAACCAATTTCTTTTCAGCAACACAAAGTAATCAATATGTGTTCTAGTCGGGCCACTCTTATAAGCAATTAAATGCTCCTCCTTCTTCTTGAAGAGAGTGTTTACTATGAAAAGATCATAAGTTGTTACAAGATCCAGAATGACTTTTCCCTATTCATTTTTATCCCCGAAGCCATGTCCTCCAAGAACACTAGCATACCGTGAAGCATCCTTTCCCAAATCTCCGTTAAGATCTCCAATTAAGAAAATCATCTCTTTGAGGGATTCCTTGCATAATCTTATCCAAATCTTCTCAAAAACTTGTTTAATACTTTCATCTAAACCAATTTGCGGTGCATAAACTGATACGATATTCAGAATTTCTTTTTCGAGCACCATAATGTGACGAAGCTTTCTCCCACTATAAGTCGGGTCAGCTACATGGATTCTTGCTCAAATCCATGTTGAAAGATTCGACTATTTTTTACGTTGGTTGTCGACTACCTAACGCAACCCCCACAAGGGAGGATTTGAGCCCTGGTTTTTTGGGAGGTAGACACACTGCACTTCGAGCACCAATTTTAGCAAAATAATCCAATCTCCGAATCTTTGCACCTCAACTACACTATCATTCAAATCCTTATGAACAACCACTCCAACACAATTTCTACCCTTATCTTTACTTGAATACCAAAGTTTAAAGCATATCTTCTCGATCTCCCTTGCTTTCTCACCAACCCATTTTGTCTCTTGGAGACATAGTATCTGAATCTTCCTTCTTTCCACCGTATCTACTGTCCCCATCAATTTACTAGTCAAAGTGCCAATATTCCGACTACCTATCCACAACTTCCTTTGCAACCTCTTTTAGACCAACTTCTTTACTCGCATGTGTCCATCATGTGAGAACCCTTACAAATTTTGGACTGCATCTGGGCGGCGATGCAACGTAACTATCTTATTTACCCGCGTACGTTCCTCATGCGAGAACCCTTGTAAATTTTGAACTACATCCAGGCAGTGATATAGAGGTCATTGCCAACTTCTCATTGCATTTGAGCAATGCAACACGTCGCTAGTAGGGAATGCCCCAACGAAATTTAAATAGTTGCTTAAATCCATTTTTGAAAAGATCCGAACTGTTTTGAGATAAATTCCTAAATAGTGCTCTTAAAACGAACACTATTTAGTAATTTGTCTCTCTTGTGCAAGTTGTCGGCTACCTAACATACAACACTCCTCATTTTCCCGAGCTTGGGACCGGGCATAGCTGAGTTCTTCTTGCACTAAGCACAATTTTATAAAAACTTTAACAGAAATGCAGAGGTTCAAAGTGTGAGTTTTGAGTTTTAGAGCCATGTCGTCTTGCATAAATGGAAAACTTCCCATTTTCCACACATTTTATTTTAGCTTATTTTCATCTTTTTGTAACCTCTCTATAGGAAGTATAGAAAACAACAAAGTTATCAAAAAAATACTCACATATATATGCCGTAAAACCAAACTCTAATTCCCAAAATACCTACAATCAAACCTATAGCTCGTACATATAAACTCCAAACTGACTTCTCACATTTGTAGTTCACATAAATGCCTTTAATCTTAAAAATACTCTGGGTTAAATAAAAGTTTATATGTGAAACTTAAGTTTTGGACCCCTTTTTTAAAGAAAAGCGACATTCATTGTAAGGATGCGGGCCCAAAAACTTCTTTATATAATCTTGAGGTTAAAAGTACATAGCATCATATGAAAGTAGCCAACAACTTCACCAGGTCAGAAACTTTGCATATTTTGTAACATTCTCCACATTTTGGAAACCTACATTAACCATATGGAAATAGAGATATTACAATATGTGCCCCCAAAACACAAAACCCTAATTCATCCATCTACTCCACAGTCATGGCCTCAACTTGTTCAACCTCCTCCATCCTCCCTTTCGCGGCAAAGTTTAAAGTCCATCTCCCACTAACAAAAAAATTAAGTGCTTGTGACACATCTAGATTAAGGCAAGGTTTAAGATGAACCATCTCCTTCCGCTTGGTATGATTATACCCCCACTAGGTACAACTTGCAATCTAGAACAACCCTTCGAAAACTTGCATCCTCGATCACAACATTCAATAATGCTCCAAGCATGAAGTTCTTAGCACTGACACTCAACTAGGATCGTTCAATCTCCATAGGTAAGTAAGAAGATTTGGCGTCCTCAAAGACTCGGCTAAGACCAACATGTGGTGAAACAACCCCAACTGAAACACTTTCAGCAAAGGCAACATTCTTCCTGTTGGTAAAACAGAGCAATCTATTCTTCCATAGAACCCTAGGCTCTCTTATATAGAGAGGACCCATGGGCAATACATAGTAGTCCATCCGATAAACAAAAATAGAATAAACAATTCATTGAATATATAATTATCTCTAGACTCCCCCTCAAGATGGAGCATAGATATCAATCATGCTCAACTTGGAAGAACATCTCTGGAATGGTCCTCTGAGCAAGGGCTTAGTGAAGATGTCGGCAGTCTGCTCCCATGAACTAACATGTGAAGTAGAAATCAGTCCCTTCTGAATCATATCTCTAGTTTAGTGGTAGTCTACCTCAATATGTTTCGTTCTTTCATGAAAGGCTGGATTATTGGCAATGAACAAGGCAGCTTGATTATCACACTGTAACTGCATGGGTAGAGGTACATTTATATGCAAGTCTTCCAGTACAGCTCGAACCCACATCATCTCCGTGCTTGCTTGTGCCATCACCCTATATTCAGATTCAGCACTCGATCTAGCCACAACAGTTTGTTTCTTGCTTTTCCAAGAAACCAGAGAGCTGCCCACAAATACTGCAAAGCCTGAAGTCGACTTTCTATCCTCGGGACATCATGCATAGTCTGCATCTGCACATGCCGAAACGGATAAATCTGTGTCCTTTCTAAATAGCAATCCCAGGCCTGGAGAAGACTTCAGATACCTTAGTATCATATAGATGGCATGCATATGTATCTGTCTTGGTTGTTCCATGAACTGGCTCACTCGACTCACTGCAAAGGCAATATCAGGTCGAGTTATAGTAATGTAAAGAAGCTTTCCCACCATCTCTCTGTATCTTCTCTTGTCAACCTCCTCAGTATCATGGTCATATAATTTCATACTTGGATCCATAGGAGTACTTGAGGGTCTACATCCAAACATGCCCGTTTCAACCAGTAAATCTGTAACATATTTCCTTTGGGTCATGACAAGACCCTGTGCATTCCTGGCAAACTCCAGCCCCAAAAAGTATCTTAGGGTACCAAGATCCTTCGTAACAAAGTGACGGCCCAAAAATGCTTTTGCCATCTCTATCCCCTGAGCGCCATCTCTTGTAACCAAGATATCATCAACATATATCATGATGACAAACATACCTCTAGAGGTCTTCTGAATGAACAACGAGTGATCCGCATTTGATCTTTTGAATCCATGTCGTTCAATTAGATGGGACAGCTTCTGGAACCACGCCCTTGGACTTTGTTTAAGGCCATATATCGCCTTGTGAAGTCTACACACCATATGATTCTCCCCCTCATCAGCAAACCCTGATGGCTGCTGCATGTAGACTTTTTCCTGCAGATCACCATACAAGAATGCATTTTTGACATCAAGCTGAAAGATGGACCAGTCACCTACCACAGTAACAGATAAAAAAATGCAAAGAGTAGAGTGACGAGCCACTGGAGAGAATGTATCCATATAGTCCACACCATAAGTCTGAGTGAAGCCCCTTGCCACCAGCCTTGCCTTGTATCGATCAAGGCTGCCATCTGCATGGTACTTGACTGTAAATACCCATTTGCAGCTAACAATAGATGCACCAGAGGGAGCGGGAACCAGGCTCCATGTACCCCGTGACTGTAAAGCTGTCATTTCTTCTTCCATAGCCAACCGCCAACAGTATATCTCCATAGCATTCTGATAATTCCGTGGTATATCCACGGAAGACAGAGCCGCAGTAAATTTCTGGAAGTAACCTGTGAGACGATGAAAGGAAACCTGGAAAGCAACGGGATAAGATGCACAAGTACGTTTCTGCTTCCGAATAGCAATGAGAACATCAAGATCATTACCCATTGCACTAGTCGGTGCACAGCCCTTCTGCAAAGTAGAATCCTGCACAGGCACATTATCTGACCCATTGTGAGTATTGGCATCCGAACATACCTGAGGCGTGATAGATGGTTGGCGTGCATCCTGAGCAGAGCCTAATCGACGCGTGTAGTATTAAGGGAATGGCATTATAGGTGGTGGTGGTGGTACTGAGGATGGAGTTGGCGTGACAACCGTGTTAGGAATGGACAGGGGTGGACTAACACAAGGAGGAGGAGGAACATACACATCGGTATTGGATGTGGAGGAAGTCAACCTATCACCTGCAGGAGAGAAGTACATAACAGACTCAAAAAATGTCACATCAGCACTGACGAAATATTTCTTGTTGACTGGATCATAACAACGGTACCCCTTCTGGGTTCGAGAGTAGCCCACGAACACACACTTGACTGCTCTAGGAGAGAGTTTGTCAAGTCCAGGAGACAACTGGTGAACAAAAGCAACAGCACCAAATACACGAGGTGTAAGAGAAAATAGATCCTTATATGGAAAAAGGACCGAAATTGGTATTTTCTCACCGAGTACAGAGGACGGCATACGATTCACAAGGTAACATGCCGTAAGAACCGCATCACCCCAAAAGGAGATAGGCGCACAACTCTAGACAAGCAGGGTACGAGTAATATCAAGGAGATGACGATGTTTTCGCTATGCCACTCCATTCTGTTGAGATGTGTAAGCACATGTGGTTTGGTGAATAATTCCCCTAGACGACAAGAAACGGGAGAGAGAACGATTGCAAAATTCCAATGCATTGTCTGTACGAACATTCCAATGCATTGTCTGTACGAATATATTTCACATAAGAGGAAAAAACATTCTGCACTTTTATAATAAGATTGCGAATAACATCTCCTGCTTCAGATTTGTTCTTTAATAGAAAAACCCATGACACACGAGAAAAATCATCAACAACGACAAGATAGAACATGTGTCCCTGATGATCAGAAACACGACTGGGGCCCCAAATATCAACATGGAACAACTCAAAAGAGGAGCTACTGCTCCGACACTGACGACTAGGAAAGCTAGCTCGATGGTGCTTTCCCAACTGACAGGATTCACACTGAAAAGACGAACTTCGAGGAATCTGAGGCAATAGATGACGCATCTTCTGAAGCGGGAGATGACCAAAACGAAGATGCCAGGTGTATGGGGAGACTGATCCGCTGAACATGAGGAGACGCCAGCATAAGAAGGCCGCACCAGACGATATAGGCCATTCTGCTCAGAACCACAGCCAATCACCTTGCCCGTTAGTATGTCCTGAAAAATAAGAGAGGATGAGTCAAATATAGCCCGACAGTGCAAATCTTTCGTAATCTGACTGATGGATAGTAGATTCAGGGAAAAATCAGGAGCATAAAGAATATTCTGTAGATGCAAGGAAGGTGACAGGGAAATCCCCCCCTGTCCATCGATGGGTGAATAAGTACCATCAACAATGACCACTGACCGTTCTGGTGGAATGTCTCTGCATGACTCAAGTCTATCTCTGTCCCGGCAAAGATGATGTGTTGCACTAGAATCCATAATCCAATCTGAAATAGTATGACCGGATGTAAAAGCTGAAACACTACCTGAGGCGCTAGTGGAGGCAGAAGTACTGGCAGATGCTGAGGTCGTAATGTCTGAAGAGGCTCTTGGGGAATCTGTCGATGCTTGAGGCATAATATCTCACAATCGCGTCACAAGCTCCTCAAACCTATGAGCTGACGTGGACGCCGATGGAGATGCAGCATGCTCAGCTATGTGTGTCGATGCTAGAAACCCATGCTTTGAATAGCATGTATCCTCAGAGTGACTTGTGCAATGGCAGAAAGTGCATGGTTGGCGAAAACGACCTCCTCGATCACGAGGACCACGTCCACAGAAAGAAGACATACCACCTCTCCCTCGCGACACAGCCACCGCCGAAGGAGGGGGTGTAGTAGTACTAGAAGAGACCGAGATACGGCTGAGCCTCCGATATACTTCCTCCATAGGAGTAAAAGTAGCATCTGCAAGTATCTGAGATCTGGCAGCATCATACTCAGGATCAAGAGCCGCGAGCAGTACCCCCACCATTGTAGCATTTCGAAAAACCTTCTGCTGCTCAGGGGTAGCCGTGAGAGGTATAGTACTGTAGAGCTTCTCAAACATTCCCCGTAAGGACGTATACAAGGAATGTAATGACCGACCATTCTGCTTCATAGTGAATATGTCATGCTGAAGCTGCAACATTTTAGTCTCATTTCGCACCTGCGAATAAGTAGCCGCCAGGATGTCCCACATCGCCTTTAAGGTGGGTTGATGGAGAACATCGTTCGCAATCTCCATCGTCGACGTGCCTGAAAGCCAGACCTTAGCATATGAATCGTCGGCCTCCCGGGAGGCATAGATCCCAGTCTTCGCTGTCAGTTCTTATTCGGTAAGAATATGTTTCTTACCGTTGAACTTCATGAGGCTCATGAACTGCATCGCCCAGAGCTCGTAATTCGTCCCATCCATCTTGACTATTGGCGCAGGACCTTTGAATGCGCCTATGGAGGGCATATCAACTTTGTTATCAGACATGATGCCGGAGACGAAGAACTAGGATCCGTAGACCAATGAAGAGGTGTCTACATAAACTGGACGGGATTTGAGTGCATATGTAGACGTTACACGCTCAAATCCATGGAGAGGAAGAGGGCCCTACGAAGGAGGACGCCGGCGTCGGGGAGAGGCCGGGCGGTGGAAGCCCCGGCTATGGGCGGTGGGGGCGGCAGTGGGCGGTAGAGGCGGCGGTGGGCGGTGGAGGCCCCGGCGATGGGCGGTTGAGGCCTCGGCAGTGGGAGAGAAGGGCGGCGGCGGGAGAGGAGACGGCGCCGAAGGTGGGGCGGCGGAAGGAGGGGGCGGGGGAAGGGATTAGGGTTCGGGTTAGGTTTCCTGTTCTGATACCATGTTGGTAAAACAGAGCAATCTATTCTTCCATAGAACCCTAGGCTCTCTTATATAGAGAGGACCCATGGGTAAATTACATAGTAGTCCATCCGATAAACGAAAATAGAATAAACAATACATTGAATATATAATTATCTCTATACTTCCAAATGAAAATCTTGTATCATAATAATGGTATATGAGACCATTAAAGGTCCAACATGACCAAAATTGGAATAGCTCAAATCAAAATTATCATGATCCCAAAACGATGAACAAAAGTGTTGGTTTAGCGGAACACATGACTTCATGTGTCGTCCAAAAATCCTCAGGCTTTGAAGCAACCTTATTAAATTCTCTAAATGGGGAATTAAATCCTTATATCAAAAAAATGAGAATTGCGGTCTTAGTCTTAGATTACGTGGTATTTAATGGCAAATCGAAATCGACCAGACAAGCAGGATCATTACTAGTGATCGCCACGACTTCAGTCATAGAGGAGGCACCACGTGTGTGGGACCACAATGGCACCAAGGAGTGAAGGAGATTTGCGACACCACTTGAAGAGTCCTCATCATCATAGACCGAAGCTGATTCAGAGTGAACCTTAGTTACACAAAGCGAAAAAGATGACCTCCCCACCTTGATAGATGCCTCACGCCTAAGGGTGGAGTAGCAGCCCACTGGAAGAGATCCCACGTGATATAACCTCCATCACCTCCCCTAGGTATGTAAGAGTTGCCTAGAAAGATCCTCAATCTTGGGAGCGGAAGGAAACCCATTCTATCGAGGGCCGAAAGAGACATCGTTGGAGAGTGGTTTGTAACTCATCAAGAAACAAGCAAGATCTCCAAGGAAATCCATGCATGTACTCACCGGTGAAAGACACAATTCTCTTCACTGACAAGGAGAACACTCGAGCACAAACAATCTCCCCCAACATGAACATGATATCATCATACTTAAAAGCATAGCTAATGCCCAGCTCAATACTCCTCACCATTGCCTCAACCAAGTTCTTCGAGGAAACAAAGAAGCTCGTAAGAACTCCTTCAAGCAGTGCATGAACCAGCAAATCCACCTTGACGACTAGAGAAGGTTGAGGATGCTCCTCTAATTCCTATGCCGACCATTTTACATGCTTCTCTGCTTCTGAAGTCGAAGCCCCTGAGGGTTCATCAAGAGCTGAAGTTGTCAGTTTATTCGATGAAGATACAGAAAAGAACGATGACAGTTCATGTGGTGATGCCCGACGTATCCGCAACTTAAGCACCAAAGATTGCGACATCAAGAACGAACAGAATGCCCTACCGCACCGCAATGAAAGCTACGAGTGCCTTCCATAGACCACCAAAGATAGATTCCCAAAGCGTACACTCATCGCAGATGGACAACTGACCAAGTACATTTTTCCTCCCCTTGCTCTTCCTCCCACCCCAGAACAAACCCAGGCCTCTCCTCCAAATTCTCCCTCTCCGTCTTGTCTTGTGTCCCTCTCTCTACCCCTTCATCTCTTGCCTTCTATGTCTCCCTCACTTGCTCTCTCCCTGTCCATGCTCCAAAACATCTAACTTAGAGTTATCTTTAGGCATCAATATTCCTAACTTGAGAAGCTTAAGTTATTCTTGGCGTGGAAGCTACCTCGAAGCTGTAAATCAGTTAAAGACAGTCTCGGGAGGAAGATATCTATGGACAATTTCTAGCCTAATCATTTTTATTACAAAAGCAAATAACCATTTCAAAAAAGATAGTGAAAACAGATAGTTCAAATATTTCTAATAATTATATGGTGAAATGAATATGATCTGAAACTAGAGATGTTTCGAATGACTTTAAATGGTATTACCTGCAGACTCAGTCAACAAAATAAACCGATACAGGTTGAGAGCAGACAAAACCTACAGAATAAAGCGCCAATCAAAGCTTCTAGTTATACTGCACAAACCTTCAAAGAAATAATTTAAAAAAAATTGGCACAAAAAAAAATAATTTAAAAAAGTGAAGCAATGATTATTCCTCGGCTTTCATCATAAAACCAAACTAATTGAATACCCTTATAAGTATTGCAAATCGCGGAAGAGGAAAATGCCAAACGATCAATCAAGTAAGCACGAAGACACGGATTAACAAGGTTTACCCGTAACTGGGCTACATCCTTGGCGGTAGGATGACCCAAAACACTAACCATATGGAGAATATAGTACCCAATATAGATAAATATCCATAAATAGACGTATTCTCAAATCTCTCTAAACATACAGATTTCCTAAATCTTCTTAAATAGGAAGATCTCCAGATCTCCTCCAATGGAAGAACATACGGGTAAAGAAATAATAAGAATCAGAACCTTCAATCAATTATGATCTGGATAGATCTCATATTCATGATTCAAATCATAACAATCTCCACCTTGATTTGAATCTTCAGTAGCAGAACTGAACTTCTGTATGGGAAGGTTTATTAATATAGGTTTGCAAAAGAAATGAAGAAGAAGAGGATATCATGTTAAGCAACTTTTATACAATACAGATCCATAGCCCTGTAGTTTTTCAAGAAAATCGAGTGTTGTCATGTAGAAAAGAGAATAACCAAGAATAAAAAGTCATCCTTACGGGGCACTCTTGCCTATTCATCTCGCTAATTATTATTTTTCTCCCAATATAAAGGTGTTACGACATCCGTTTTCCATGGAAAATTGTATTCCCATACCAAGGTGGCACATAGTGCAACCGTCTAAAAATCCTCCATCTCAAAGGGCAATTCTCACAAGGTCATTTTATATTAAAAACGTGTTGTATTGTCTTCACAGAGAATCCACAGCATGTTAAGGTAATATAGAAAGGTTATCAAATTGATTAAACACGGACTTTCCGGAGAACTTCTCAAAGCGTGCCCAACACAGTCATCATCGGGATGTGGACTATAACATTCTATTAGCAACAATACTAGGGGTCTGCAGATTCTTAAGCATGTAATTTTTTGGCCAGACAATCTGAGATACTTTACGATAATGAGTCGTAACTCCAAGAAAGTAGATCCATCCCAAAGAATGTATCTTTATCTGTTTGAAGAATATTTAGAGGTGAAATTGGTTGTGTACCCGAGATGTTACACACCCTAATTTATTAATAAGTATTAAACACACAAGTAGCCCACAAAGACCAAGAATTAACAAGAGCCTTGTTAGGCTCAATTACAATTTCCGCATAATATCTCTCATGGCGAAGACTTATCACATTTATGCATCAACCAAATTGCCCATATAGAGCAAGAAACCGCCCCTGCAGACATTGAGGCATTCCCCAAAGAAGCCCAAAAACCCTCTGTCCCAGAGGTATCCAACCAATCAAGTGGAAACACCTGCCCTACAGCCCTAGAGTGGAAGAAAGTGAAAAAGGTGACCTATATCCTCCAAGATAACCGAACTCCTAGGGCACTCGATCATTTCCGTGCAGATTCCTACAAAGGTGCTTATTCATCATCAAATGTCCTCTTCACAGCTGTCATAGAAAAATCTTCGCTCGCATCAGCACCTTATAATCTCAACTATCTAGCAATCAGGATTCAAACCGTTGAGATTGTAAACCCTAGGAATATAAAAGGCCTCGTATGCCCTCTTCATCAAGAAATGTTGAAATAAATGAGCGGAAGCAAAATCGATAATCCGAAAAGAAACATAAAAAATTATAAAACATGAAATACACAGATTTTTATGTGGAACCCTACTCTATGAGGGAACGAGATAAAACCATGAGAAAAAGCCTCAAAGAGATGGATGTTCAATTAGAATCTCCCAATGAGTACAGGGGGTGTGGGGCTCCTTATGTAGCCCCAGAGACATACTGAGTCCCTCAAATGGTAAATGTGGGACTAAACATGAGTGGAGGTAATTGAATCTTTAGGTGGTCCGATTATCCAATTATTACATACTCCAACACTTCCCCTCAAGCTGGAGCTGGGAATATGCAGCTTGCAACAAAAGAAAATATACAATACATCTTCACACAATACATCTGAGAGATACGGTGATAGACACTCGCTCGAAGCTGTCGATGCTGGTAGAAGACCTCGCGCAGGACGGGTCTACAATGATCAGGTCGTGCCTATAGAAGAGTTGTTGCGACACCAGGTCGTGCCTGGAGTAAAGTCATACTAGAAAAAGTCCAACGCGGAGTCAAGGTTGCAGAAAGCGGTAGTCGGTACTCAGTCGGCGAGGTCGCTGACTAAGGAATAATCGGGCAATTGATCGGATTTAATCGGCCATTAGCCGTTTTTGATTTTTTTAAATTATTTTGAATATATAAATAATTATTTATACATATATTCTTATATATTAACATAGATTTGTACATATTTTATACTATCATAATGAAACAAAAGCAGTAATTGACTTTTAATATAACATTAAGCATATTAGTATAAGTTTACTATAAAAAAACAAAAAACTAAAAAAATAAAAAAGTTTGTTGTAAAAGTCGGCCGACTAGTCGTCCCGATTAGTCGTGTCAACCGATTAATGGTCGACTAGGCCTAGTCGAATCGGCTACACCCCCAACTCAACTTGTCGGGCCGACTAGTCGGTCGACTTTTACAAGCTTGCACGGAGTAGAAGTTCGGGAAAGACATCCGACGAAGTAGTCGATACTCGGTGAAGACGACTGATAGCACTAGTAGTATGGAGTGACGGCCTGTCAGTCGTGGATGAGCAGTAGAAGTATGAGACGATCTCAAATAGAGAAGTCCATATGGAGAATGTCAAAATCAAACATCATAAGTAGAGATTGCTTTTGTTGGGGATGCATCAGAAATAAAGCGATCATCCCCTGTGCATATCTCCAGAGAAGAGATTGCTTTTATTGAGAAGCCACGAGAAGAAGATGATGGATGAAATAGAAATCATGTAGAAACATCAGTAGAAGAAAAATATGCCATGCTCTCACTCCTCTCTCTCATATAATTGATAGAATAAGGAATATATATCTCAAGTACATGTATTTTTTAATTTTTTTTGCATAAATCATCTTTTCTTTCCCTTTTTTGTAATTGATTCCTTTTTTGGCTATTCTCCTTTTTCGTACGATTTTTTTATGGTAGCCCTTTTAAAAAAAAACGTGAATCCCAAATTGGCCCAAAGATCACATTTTTTAAACGTGGGCTCCTCTTTCTTTTTTTAAGAGCCACGGCCCAGTTGGGCCTGAAAGTGCGGCAGTATCGGACCCCTTTCACCTTTTTCTCTCTTTTTTTAATAATATAGGTCCATTGGGCCTAAATCAAACATTCCTCTTTTTCTTTTTCTTTTTTTTTTAATAAAGCAGACCTCCCCATCTGAAACCCGCTCGAATAGGGTTCCTATCCAGGGAACCCATCTTCTTCTACCTGTCCAACCTGGGGAAAAAGGAGCCGTTGAAGGTGTCGTTGTCGCCTGAAGATGTGGAAAGCATGTTTTGAAAAAACATGCCTCGAGACGCAAAGGCGCTCGAGGCGAAACAAGGCGGTGAGAAAAGGCCTTGAGGCGACCGCCTCGGACCCCTGGCTAAGGCGTGCGTCTCGGATGCCTGAGGCATACGAGCCGAGGCGAGGCGGTGAGGCAGGGTGAGGCGATAGGTGAGGCGTTAGTGATTTTTTCAAGCGTATTTTAAATAAAATAGTTAGTCCTATTCGTATTTTCATATGTTTATAAAGGCTTGGTTGTTGAGTATATATTGATGGAAGATGAATGCTTAAATTTGACATCTTTCATATTCATATTTACCATTAACATGTCCAATTATTCCAATGAATTCTTACTATTATACCCTTAAACATATAAGAAACTGTGTGCGAATTCGAATACCCATATAAGAAAAAATTTTGGGACGAGGGCGACCGTTCTGGTAGGGTATGGTGGCACAGGGGAACATTAGATCATTCATATGGGTTCACCCTCTTTGGGCATTACACCCCGTACTGGTAGGGTATGGTGGCACAGAGGGAGATTAGAATTTTCTTCATCTGGGTTCAGCATAACATACGGTTAGGATTCAAATCATATGATTCATATCAACAACTTGGATATCTTTAATGACAACTATAGTTAACCGTATGTAAATAACATACGGTTAGCATAACATATGGTTAGGATAAAAATTTTGGGGCGAGCACCGCGACGTGCCTCCCCCGAAGAATTGGTTTCAAAAAAAATAACATATGGTTAGGATATTAATATGTCCATGCTGAGTTTTAATATATGTATGTTAATATATGTTATAACGTGTCCGGAACTCCATAATACTGCACATTTCCATACTTCTTTATTCTTGGAGATATCTTAAATCAAGCATATTCTTTTTCCTCTCTTTTTTGCAAAATCGTCACCCCTGAACTGCTTGATATTAAGAGTTCTTGGTCCAAATGAGTTATTAGCATCTTCCAATAGTATTGTATTTACAATCACGTACTGGTTGTTCTCAATTAATCTGAATAATTTGGAACCAGGTTCCAGTCGGAATTACAACGTCGCTTTTTAAGTTGGTGCATTAGGATCACTCCATACTTGTCCACGACTGAATGGACCATTGCAGGTGATTATAATCAAGTCAATTGGCATGAGTATCAGGGCAGGACAGTTCAAATTATTTTTGAGCATGAACCAATTGAAAAATATGTTTAAGCATTAACCAACTGAGAAACTTAATTGCTACATTAGAAGCAAATGGTGGCAACAACCTCTGTAGTACATTAGAATTTGTCGAGAATTTTATTCAAAGAATTAAAGCAAAATAACCAAGTGATCAGTTCAACAATGCAACCTTGACCGAGAGGAACTATATAAGATATTCTCCAAATAACACCTTGCTCTGCTGAAGAATTTTGGTTTTCTTCTTCCTTCTCCTCTTCTTTCCCACTCCGTCACCTCCCTACCCCCTCTGCTCTCTACCAAACCTTTCACTCTTTGCAACCCCTTGCAAGTTGTGTGGTGATTTGAGCTCAGGCCCTACCACGCTCAACATATGATCCATGGCTAAGCCTCATAAGCCATCTTGTCCCAACTCCTCAATCCGCCGGATTTCAAAAAAAAAAACTCCTCAATCCGCCACCCCAGCAAAAACCCACGGACTCAAGCACATCCCACCCCAGTGGCTACTGTCAACCCTTGGAGGAGAAGGGAGAGCATACAAGCGAAGAAGTAGGGAGAATATGTAGAAAGATGAGCTCGTCTTGGGGTGCAGAGACCAAGGGCCTCATGTCATGAATCACATTATATTCCTTTCTCGAGTATTGAACTTTGAGATTTAGGTGCCAAAAGAAGATAGATATGTCAAAAGGCGAGGGGAGGGTCGGTAAATATGCATGAAAGAGAAGAAGATAAAGAAAGCAAATGGAAAAGAACATGAATATTAGGGAGAGGACAAAATAATGTATTTTAAATTAATTCCATTTAAAAATAATATTATTATATATTACAATTGATGGGAGGTGCGTAAAATAGCAGCTTGGCAAGGATATGGGAGCGAAGGGGTAGGTATATGAGTGGATGGTTTAATAAGTTAATCATGGGATCAAGTCCCCATCACTAGTTTCAGTGTCAGCGATAAAAATGCTTAGATAAGTGATAAGGGAAAACACTAAAAAGGGACCAAAAGCATAGGCATTTATATTTCGTTAGATTATAGTAGTTTAATTGTGAGATACCCACAATGTTTGACACCCAACCTAGGCTTAGTGAGTGTTCGTAAAATTGCCCGTGCTTGCTTTTTCATATAGTTAAATTCCAATCATGCTTGGTTTTACTTATTTGGTAAATCAAGCACCACCCTTCATGTTTACACAGTCAATGAGCACTTTCTATATGCCTTGAATTCTAGCCTATCCTATTTGTATTGGGATTTGATTTTTTTTGCATTGGTATACTGATCCTATTTATACTGGAATCTGGACCCTATTTGTATATGAAATAGGAGGATCCATGTATGGGAATGTACCTATATAAGTCTTTTTTAGGAAAGAAGGGGGAACACGCAAAGACGTATGTCCCAAGTAGATTAATTAAGAGAGGTTAAAAAGCTCTACATGAGCCCGGACTCAAGCACCGTCTTAGCAGAATGAACGACATTTTCTACATAAAGGCTCTCCGCTCGAAAAATAACTCCATTGTGTGTAAGCCAGAGTGCCCACATTACTACAACTAGTAGTAGCATCTCCTTGTTTGGAGGAAGCGAGATTTGGAAATCGATTCCCAACAACCGATGAGATTACTAAATTCCATCCACCCATTGTGCAAATCATCCATGTATCATTTGCCTTCTCACATGCTAAAAAGCAATGGCCAATCGTCTCCACCTCCCCCTCGCATAAAGAAAAGATGTTGTCATTGCCCGAGAAATGTCTTAGCCCATTTATCCTTGTCTACATATGCACTCAAATCCTATCAAGTTTATGTAGACACTGGTTTCTCGTCTACAATCTCTAGTTCTTCGTCTCCGGCAACATGTCAGAAAACAAAGTCGATATGCCCTCCATAGGCGCATCCAAAGGTCCAGCGTCAATAGTCAAGATGGATGGGACGAACTATGAGCTATGGGCTATGCAGTTCATGAGTCTCATGAAGTCGAACGGTAAGAAGCATATACTTACCGAGGAAGAGCCAGCAGAGAAGACTGGGATATATGCCTCCTGGGAGGCTGATGATTCATATGCCAAGGTTTGGCTAACAGGAACGCTGTCGATGGAGATTGCCAATGATATCCTCCATCAGCCCACCGCTAAGGCTATGTGGGATATACTGGCCGCCACATATTCACATGTGCGGAACAAGACCAAGATGTTACAGCTCCAGCATGACATTTTCACGGTGAAGCAGAATGGGCGGACGCTTCACTCTTTATATACGTCCCTGCGGGGGATGTTTGAGAAACTATATAGCACTATACCCCTCACGGCTACCCCTGAGCAGCAGAAGACCTTCCGGAATGCTACCATGGTGGGAGTACTACTAGCAGCACTTGATCCTGAGTATGAGGCAGCCCGCTCTCAGATACTTGCCGATGCCACCATTCCTCCTATGGAGGAAGTTTACCGGAGGCTCAGCCACATCTAGGTTGCTACCAGCACATCTACTCCACCACCTTCGGAGATGGTTGTGTCGCGAGGGAGAGGTGGTCAGTCTTCCTTTCATGGACATGGACCTCGTGGCAAAGGAGGTCGTTTTCGCCAACCGTGCACTTTCTGTCATCGCACAGGTCACTCCGAGGATACATGCTATTCTAAGCATGAGTTTCCAGCATCGGCGCGTGTAGCTGAGCATGTTACATCTCCGTCGGCATCCACTTCAGATCACCGGTTTGAAGAGCTTGTGGCGCAACTGCGTGATATTATGCTCAACCATCTACAGATTCTCCAGGCGGATCTTCAGGCATTGCTGCTTCAGCATCTGCCAGTACTTATGACGCTACCAATACCTCAGGTAGTGCTTCTGCTTTTACATCCTGTCATGATCTCTCAGATTGGATTATAGACACCGGCGCAACCCATCACCTCTGTCGTGACAGAGATAGACTTGAATCATACAGAGACATTCCACCTGGACGCTCAGTGCTCATAGCTGATGGGACTCATTCCCCCGTCATTGGATAGGGGGAGATCACCTTGTCACCGTCTATGCATTTACAGAATGTTCTACATGCTCCTGAGTTTTCCATGAATCTATTATCTATTAGTCATATTACGAAAGATTTGTACCGTCGCGCTATATTTGACCCATCGTCTCTTATTTTTCAGGACATACTAACGGGCAGGGTGATTGGATGTGGCTCTGAGCAGAATGGTCTCTATCGTCCGGTTTAGAATTCATATGATGACGTCTCTTCCTACTCAGTCGGATCAGTCTCTCCGTACACCTGGCATCTACGCTTTGGTCACCTCCCGCTTCAAAAGATGTGTCATCTCTTGCCTCAGATCTCTCCGAGTTCGTCGTTTTAATGTGAAGTATGTCAGTTGGGAAAGCATCATCGTGCTAGCTTCCCTAGTCGTCAGTGTCAGAGCAGTAGCTCCCCTTTTGAATTATTTCATGTTAATATTTAGGGTCCGAGTCGTGTTCCTGATCATCAGGGGCACAGGTTCTATCTGGTTGTAGTTGATGACTTTTCTTGTGTATCGTGGGTATTTCTTTTAAAGAATAAATCTGAAGCAGGGGATGTTATTAGAAATCTTATCATTGAAGTGCAGAATGTTTTTTCTTCTTCTGTCAAATATGTTCGTGCGGATAATGCGTTGGAATTTTGCACTCGCTCTCTCTCCCATTTCTTTTCGTCCAAAGGTATTATACATCAAACCACCTGTGCTTACACATCTCAACAGAATGGAGTGGCAGAGAGAAAACATCGTCATCTTCTTGATATCACTCGAACCCTGCTTATCCAGAATTGTGCGCCTATCACTTTTTGGGGGGATGTTGTCCTTACGGCCTGCTACCTTGTCAATCGTATGCCGTCCTCTGTTCTTGATGAGAAAATTCCTCTTTCTGTTATTTTTCCAGAGAAGGAATTATTTTCTCTTACCCCTCGTGTTTTTGGTGTTGTTGCCTTTGTTCACCACTTGTCTCCTGGACTTGACAAACTCTCACCTAAAGCTGTCAAGTGTGTCTTTGTAGGTTACTCTCGGACTCAGAAGGGTTACCGTTGTTATGACCCTATAAACAGGAAATATTTTGTCAGTGCTGATGTTACATTTTTTGAGTCCGTTATGTACTTTTCCCCTGCAGGTGACAGGTTGGCTTCTTACACATCTAATGATGACGTCTATGTTCCTCCTCCTCCTAGCCTGAGTCCACCGGTGTCCATTCATGTCCCGGTCATCACGCCGACGTCATCTCCATCACCACCACCACCACAACCACATATCCCACTATTACCTAAATTCTATACACATTGGTCAGGTCCTGCTCAGGCAGCATGTCAAGCATCCATCACGCCTCAGGTATGTTCAGATGCTATTACTAGCGACGGGTCGGATAAATGTGCTTGTGCAGGATTCTTCTTTGCAGGACAAGCGTGCACCATCGAGTACAGAGGGTGATGATCTTGATGTCCCTATTGCTATTCGGAAGCAGAAACGGACTTGCGTGTCTTATCCCTTTGCTTCCCAGGTTTCCTTTCACCGTCTCACAGGTGATTTCCAGAGATTTGATGCGGCTTTGTCTTCCGTGGAGATACCACGGAATTATCAAGAGGCTATGAAAATTGACGGCTGGTGATTGGCTATGGAAGAAGAAATGAATGCTTTACAGTCCCGCGGTACATGGAGCTTGGTTACCGCTCCATCTAGTGCATCTATTGTAAGTTGCAAATGGGTGTTCACAGTAAAGTACCATGCAGATGGCAGCCTTGACCGGTACAAGGCATGGCTAGTCGCGAGAAGCTTTACTCAAACCTATGGTGTGGACTATTTGGATACATTCTCTCCAGTGGCTCGGCACTCTACTCTTCGCATTCTTCTATCTGTTGTTGTGGTACGTGACTGGTCCATATTTCAACTTGATGTCAAGAACGCATTCTTGTATGGAGATTGCAGGAAAAAGTCTACATGCAGCAGCCACCGGGGTTCGCTGCTGAGGGGGAGAATCATATGGTATGTAAACTTCACAAGACGATATACGGCCTTAAACAGAGCCCAAGGGCGTGGTTCCAGAAGCTTTCCCACCTAATTGAACGACAGGGATTCAAAAGATCAAATGTGGATCACTCGTTGTTCATTCAGAAGACTTCTAGAGGTACGGTTTTCATCATGGTATATGTTGATGATATTCTGGTTACAGGAGATGATGTTCAGGGGGTAGAGATGGCAAAAGCATTTTTGGGCCGTCAGTTTGTCACGAAGGATTTTGGTACCCTGAGATATTTTCTGGGGTTGGAGTTTGCCAGGAATACACAGGGTCTAGTGATGACCCAAAGGAAATATATTACAGATTTGTTGGTTGAAACGGCCATGGTTGGATATAGACCATCGCGCACTACTATGGATCCAAGTATAAAATTATATGACAATGATACTGAAGAGGTGGACAGGAGAAGATATAGAGAGATGGTGGGTAAGCTTCTTTACATCACTATAACTCGACCCGATATTACTTTTGCAGTAAGTCGAGTGAGTCAATTTATGGAGCAGCCAAGACAGGTACATATGGATGCTATATACATGATACTGAGGTATCTAAAGTCTCCTCCAGGCTCAGGGTTGCTGTTTAAAAAGAACACAGATTTATCTATTTCAGCTTGTGCAGACGCAGACTATGCAGGGTGTCCTAAGGATCGTAAGTCTACTTCAGGCTTTGCAGTTTTTTATGGGTAGCTCTCTGGTTTCTTGGAAAAGCAAGAAATAAACTGTTGTGGTGAGATCCAGTGTTGAATCTGAATATAGAGCCATGGCACAAGCAAGCATAGAGATGATGTGGGATCGAGCCGTACTAGAAGACTTGCATATAGATGTACCTCTACCCATGCAGCTACAGTGTGACAATCAAGCTGCTTTGTTTATTGCCAATAATCCAGCATTTCACGAAAGAACAAAACATATTGAAGTAGATTGCCGCTACACTAGAGATATGATCCAGAAGGGCTTGATTTCTACTTCACATGTTAGTTCAGAGGAGCAAACTGCTGACATTTTTACCACGCAATTGCTCAGAGGACCTTTTCATAGATGTTCTTCTCTTCCAAGCTGAGCATGATTGATACCTATGCTCCATCTTGAGGGGGAGTGTAGAGAATATTATGTAGTCGGTGTACCTTTTTCTTTATTTTATTTTCTTGATAGCCTCTTATGTAATTTACCCATGGGTCCTCTCTATATAAGAGAGCCTAGGGTTCTATGGAATAAACAGATTGCTCATTTCCACCAAAAATATTTGTATCCATATCCGCAGAAAAATCATATTTAATATATTTTATCCATATAATAAATATATTTAATATATATGTATACGCCTCTGCTAGAATATTTTGTAACGATATTTATACCAGTATCTTAAAAGTTTTAAAAACGGTATCTTATCCATATCTATATCTGTAAAAAAATATCCCATATCCATGGCAGTCCATATATGCATATATTTGTAACTTATCTGACCTTTTGCATCCATATGTTTGAATCCATGTCAGTATCCATATATACATGTCTAAGAAAAACTACACCCATGTCGGAATCCAAAAAAGAAAAACACATATCCATGTCAGTATCCATATATCTGTAACAATGATATATTAATTAAAAAATTAATGAAGAAGAATACACTCCTTAGCATTTGCAAGGAATGGAATCCCAATTCCTATGGGGATATTTAGGAATGGTTATTCCCATGTATAAGGGAATATGATTTCCATTGTAATCGTTATTGCTGCCTTTATATGATCTAACAAACACATGAGCGAAACCGACAGAGGAATGGTGATTCCATTCTCCCCTCTATTCCAGTGTAACAAACGGGACTTGAGCGTCTGCTTCATCGGTCGATGTTCCTTGAAAAGATAAGAACACCATTTACACGAGAAACCCTCCTCTTCACCATCGGTTCCCATTAGTAAATCAAAGTCTTCTCCATCGAATCATGTCTTCCTCCTGATCCCATGAAAGCAGTGTCAGAGCACCGTTACTTGACATGCCAAGCACACATGCAGCGCACCCATCCAGCAAGATGTCACCTGAAAGAGAAACTCCTAATCTCCTTCTGACCTCTAACTCGGCAGCATGGGGGTCCAGACCTCCCTCCAAAACCGTGCCTATAATGATCCCATCATGTTTCTCCAGCCTCACCGAGCATGTTGGACTAAAGTTATCTCTCCTAACCACTTCTGTGAAAGATCAATCGGCATGCAACCACTCCCTGGCCAACACCTCTTACATTCTTCTGCAGTTATGATCGCATCTCTTCCCGGGTCTTCATCGACCTAGTATGAACACATGCTTCATCGTGTAAGAATCTCGATGGTGGCCCCATCCTTAGCAAGTGAAACATCAAGTCGGTGCCAAGCAGACCATTGCGAGATGACCATGGACATTGCATTCAAAGCATTGCAGCCCCAAGAGAGGACACTTCCGATGAAACCAAAAGTCAACCCCCCTCAACCTCTGCCTCCCTCAGTTCGATGGCCCTCCACAACCCACACCATGACCCCTCTCGGGTCGACGCTCTCTCTTCCTCTTGTTCATTCTCTTTGAGTTTCAAACGTATCACCTATTTATACAAGCCCATGTTGGGTTAGAGTTCTGAATCATCCTTTGTACGACAGTTTTTCCACCATGCTAAAAGAGATCCATTGTCGCCGCCAAGGATGTAGCAAGATTACGAGTGAACCTTATAAATCGTGTGTTGTCACCGCCAAGGATGTAGCAAGATTACGAGTGAACCTTATAAATCTTGTGTTGTGATTGTTTTCTTACTAGTTTATCCATGTGTTTGAACGGTACATCATTTCCACTAGATGTGACATATATAAAGGAACATAAAAGGACTACAAAGAACTAGCTTGAAGAGCTCATAAGTTTAGAAAGTGTGGAATTCAGAAACACTAACTAACAAGCTTCTCTTGTCGCTTGTGACACAAGATAAAAATATATTTGGACATAACAGTGAGTTTTATTTATCAAGGGCAACGAGGCAAAGCCGATTTTGAACACCAAGAGTGAGGTTGTGCACGAATAACAAAGCAGCAATGCAGGTTGATGGGCAGAAGTTTAAACTCTTATTGCAGGTTGGTGATCTGCAATATAGTTGTATATTGCATTTCATGTTCATCCGTAGAGCAAGCAATGTTTATAATCTTGATAGCAACCCCAGAATGGGATCGCTGCAATCTCCTTAATCTAGATCCATCACTATTTTTTTACTTAAAATTATCACTTTTGAGAAACTCAATAAAGCTAAGAAATCAAGACATCTAAAATCAAGCATGTGAGGCCATACCATTCCATGATTAAACAATTAAAAAATAGTGTTGACAGCAACAAGAACCTGTGAAAGGAAATAATTCCTATTTTAAATTTAATTTTTTTGAGGATTTTTCCATCAACATGTGAAAAGCTTACAAGTACATATTTGACTATGCCATGTATCAGATAAGTTCCAACCGCAAACAAGGGAGTAATTACCGGTTCGGTTTGTTCAGGAAGAGATGGAGGACCTCCTTGAGGAGGCTTGAGAATAACCTCAATCAAACCCAGAGAAGAACCCAAAAATAAACTGCTGCTCTCAGCTCCATGAAAAAGCATGCCTTCGATGTTTTTTGGAACTTTTGTACGAAATTCAGCGAAGAAATTTTCTTTGACAACATCCAAGAGAATGGCGACCTATAATGTGCAGTCATTACATGATTGGAGTAATCACATGAAGCTTTAAAATATTCAGAAGATGCATACCATGGAAGGGGAATTACTATTCGTGATGAGAGCCTTCAACATCTCGAACCGTTGTGAGGAAGGGAGGCCAGAAAGCACCTGGCAGATTTCAGATAAGAAGCAGGGCAAGCGAGATTATTGTAAATGTAATTCCAAAAATTGAAAGCCATTTTCACAAAAGACGAGCAGAATGCAAAAGTAAATAACAAAATAATCTAGGAATCCATCTTAATCAAATTCCTTCACTTCCATGTAGAGATACGGTCATGTGATATAAACTAAATAGCAAAGTATATATGTTAACCTCTAGGGGCCTATATGGAGTGCTGGAGATGAATAAAAAATTCATCCACCCACATGTTCGTGGTTCCTGAGAACTATAAGAGAGAAGATTTCAGCGCTAGAAATACAATTTCTCATCCCCAGATACCCATCATGTCATTCCTGACGATGTAAGATATTACCACTGCCAACAAAGCCCATGATTTGGAAGTGTCAATGAAGTTGAAGATAATGATAGCATTAAATTTGCACATACACGGATATCCCTTTCAATAAACGGAGCAGTGTTGTTCCCATTCTCCCCCAGTTCAGGGCTTCAAGATATATAATGCCTAGCAACACACTCAACTCATCATGGGTAGCATCTAATTTATTGTCTGATACATCCATCGAACCAACATTTTACATGACACTCTTCTTCGGGGAGTAAATTTTATTAAAAAAACAAAGAAACCAGAAGAAAAAAACGTGCAAAAGAAAATCTAAGCGCTGGCCATGATGGAGCTAATCAACTCCTAAATTTGGTGGAGTTAATCATGGATAAAATATCCTCGATACATCAGTGATATATCCATATCGACAAGTCAAGATATAGATATTACCATGGATGTCAATATCGACCGATATCAAGCGATATATTGACGATATGCAAGTTTGTAAAAATCGAGCAGACTAGTCGTCCGATTAATCAACTCAGTGGTCTGGCCGACTCGACTAAGGATAGTCGTCGCTAAGTCGAGTAGCGCAACTAGTCGGGCCGACTAAGCGGCCGATTTTTGCAAGAGGATCCGGATACCTAATTGTTTAGGATTTTACTTTAATGTCCTACTGTTCGAAACCCTCACACACACTCTCTCTCTGAAACCCGATACTCACTTCGAAACCCTCTACAGGCGGCACGCACGCCGCTCCTCCGATCGCTCCAGTCAACATCGTGATCATCTAGTCCTGCACCAGCCAACTCGATGTTCCTCTCCTCCCATTCCAGCCAATGTTGCCGACCTAAAAGGTTAAGGTTTATATTTTTTCATGTTTTTATAATATCATGGAGGGTTTATATTTTTTCATGTTTTTATAATATCATGGAGGATATCTTGATAGACAATTTTTTTAAAAAAAATACTACATGCTTCTGAACTGTAGTGTCCCTCCACGATATTAAGATCAAATTTTGTAGGATCAAAATCTCATAATCTCTTTATGCACCTTCTATCCATCCTTCGTTAAACTTCTATCTATTTCGTAAATTAAAATATCTTTATTCAGCTTCTGAACTGCAGATCATGCAGCATCTGAATTTATGGATTCAAATATTGAATTTATGGATTCAAATATTTCAGCTTCTGTCCATTTTGTAAATTTAATTTATGCTTCAGCTTCTGTCCATTTCGTAAATTAAAAGATCAATAATTTAAGAGTTCTGTTCAAATACTTCATGTATTCAAATATTCTTAAATCTTTATTCAACTTCTAAACTGCAGTATGCACGATCTGAAATTTATGGACTCAAATTTTTCAACTTCTGTCCATTTCGTAAACTTTTGCTTCATTCATGTTCTGTTCATTTCATAAACTAAAAGATATATAATTTAAGCATTTTGTTCAAATACTTCATGTATTCAAATATTCTTAACTAATACCTCCATTTGATTCTTTTAATACCTTCATGAAATTAAGCTAAACATTTCTCTTAATGTTTGTTCCTATATAAATGCTATCGTATGTTCTTATGTGAAGTTGTAGCTTGGTTTTTTTTGTCATATTTTTAGTATAAATTTTACTACTTACTATAAGAATAGTAATTAGTAGCTTTACTAACTTGTTTATGTCAAGTTTTAACTTGTGAGTTTCTGACGATGTAAATGGTCACACCCCCCATGATTGTCGCTTCTGATAGTGGTTCGTCTTTCTATGTGCCAGTAGGAACAAGTCATCATGCATGGCATATGGATACCTTTCAAATCGTGCGGATCCAAATATGGTTACTTGTAGGTTGTGCAAGAAGGTGGTGAAATGAGGGTTTTTCATGTTCAAGCAGCATCTTGTGCACCGTAAATGCAACGTGGCTGCATGTCCTAAGGTGGACGAAGAGACAAAGAAGATGATGATATCATACTTGGATGGCATTGCTAGAAAGAAGAGTCAGAAAGTCGCTGAGGTTGCTGAGATGAGAGATGAGATTGATATCAGCATTGCTGGAGATGTGGGATCAGCAAAAAGACATTGATCTTTCAAATCTCTGGAGCAAACCGTCGCCGTTCAAGGATTACGTCAGATAAGCATAAAAGATACCTTATCCAAGGATCATCGCGAAACGGTTCTCTCTATACTTTATCCAAGAATCATAGCGAAAGGGCTCTCTCCTATATATACAACCGGGCATATACATCGGTGAACCCTTTCAATGCATTGACCACAAAATAGTTCAAGCAGATGGTGGAGGCAATTGAGATGTATGGTCCCGATCTTAAGACTCATACAAGGTATGAGATGAGCGGTCCATTTTTGAAGAAGGTAGTCAAGAAAATATATGATGACTTGCAATGTCATCGAATTACAAGGAAGAAGACAGGATGCCTTATAATGATCGATGCATGGACAGATATGCGAGGAAGGGGCATCACGAACTTCTGTGTCAATTACTCCTTGACTACTTCATTTTTGGAGTCTATAGATGCCTCTGACGAGCACGCAATGTCGAGTACATCTTTCAGTTGACGGATGAGTGCATAAATGAAGTTGGAATGGAGAATGTTGTTCAGATTGTTGTGGATGATGCTTCGACAAATGTAGCAGCACGGTGATTGATGCTCACAAAATATCCTCAGATATGGTGGACTTCATGTGTTGTGCATTCCATTGATCTTGCTTTGGAGGAGATAAGCAAAGATTTTAAAGTGAAGAGTGCAATTAGAAAGACGAAGACACTCACAATTTTCATTTATGCTTACACTAAACTCTAAGCTTGATGCAGAAGTTCACAAACAAGAGGGACATCGTTAGACCAGGGCAAGCAACGTTTGCAACTACTTTCCTCGCTCTTGAAAGCATTCTAGAGAAGAAAGACAAGCTCAGGCTGATGTTTTCATCAGATGAGTGGATAAACTACAAATGGTACAAGACCAAAAAGGGAGAACAAGCGACGTCCACAGTCTTCAGCGCTACTTTTTAGAATCACACCGCACTTGCAATCAAAATTTTTACACTGTTGGTTCGTCTATTTCGTGTGGTTGATGCGGATTGGCGCCCATCCATGTGCTTTGTTTACGGAGGGCTTGAAGAGGCAAAGAGAGAAATATTTGCAGTTTTCACTATCGCAAAATCATCTTACAAGTTTTTTGTGGACGTTATTATCTCCAATACCAAAGGCAGGCTTGACACTCCATTGCATCTAGCAGCTTACTTTTTGAACCCATATTTTTTCTACATGGGGTGTGGTGGTGATGCAGATATTGTGGTGAAGAAAGGTTTTATGAATTGCATGTAACGATTTTATCCAAATTTGGATATACAAGATGTCATCACCACAAAGGAGTTTCTCAATTACAGGCATGGCCACAGGATGTTTGGCAAGCCATTAGTCGTGAGACAAAGGATGATAAATGAAGAAAATTACGATCTAGGTATTTCAGGCATTGTTTTCAATTCATGTCATTCGAATCATCTTTGATTTTATTGACTTAACCAATTCTCTATTTTATTAGCTAATTGTGGTATAACAATGGAGATGACATGACAAACTTGAAAGATGGCCATCAAGATCTTGAGCTTAACGTCTTCATCATTTGGATGTGAGCGCAACTGGAATACATTAGACTCGGTAACGACTCCACTGACCCACCTAATTTGAATACTAGTAGTAAATTAATATTCATATAATCACAATTTTTGTAATGTTGCTTACAGATCCATAACAAGAAGAGAGGCAGGTTGGAGACAAACGATCTTGTGTATATTCGTTTCAATTCCAACCTGATGGAATGTCGAATTGAGAAAGGAAGAGATCCTCTTTCCTCATGTGATCTTGTACATTTAGGTGAATGAACTTAAGAGGTCAATGTACAAGCTCCTTATGAGGAGGTCTTTCCAAGTTCCGGTTTGACTTGGGGTGCAGTGGCTCAATGAGGAAGAGGAGGAATTTCTGCCCGAAGACATAGATGATGATGATGATGATGACGAGCTTGATTTGGATTGATGGAGATGAATAACTTTTACTTTCTACTTGAATTATTTTAGTTTTGACATGTATCTATTTGTGAACATTAGCTCGTGTTATGTACCTAATTGCTTCTTTTTCTTTTCTTTTAATTTCTTCTTTTCTTGGCTCTTAAAAAATGAAAACTACTAAATTTAAACAAATTTATGAGTATATGTATAAAAAATAATTTATATATTCAAAATAATAAAAAAATCAAAACTAACTAATTCTCGACTAAATCCAATTAGTCACCCGACTGCCGACTAATCCTTAGTCAGTGACTTGGTCAACCGAGACTTCTGCAACCTTGACAATATGGCATCTGGTATTGTTAAAAAATGGGAAGCGGAAATGATAAACAGAGCATAAAGAACAGAAAGATAAACATGGAACATCATGATTTTACGTGGAACCCTACTCCGTGAGGAGCGGGATGAAACCACGGGAGAAGACCTCAAAGGGTCAGGTTATGCATTGCACTTTCTCGTTTGATACAGGAGGCTTGGGGCTCCTTATATAGCCTCTACAGGGCCACCAAGTCCCACCGCTGAACAATGTGGGACTAAACACTTGGATGGGGTAAATGGATCCTGGAGGTATCCATTTACCCATCTACAACTCAATAGGCGCACAACCAAGTACTCCAACACTCTCCCTCAAGCTGGAGCATGCAATGCTCAGCTTGGACAAGCAGAAAGAGACGCAACTCAACGCTACAGGACACTACGGACAATATCAACCCAACGCGCACAACTGCTGTTGTCGAGGACGTTGCTTCTCATGCAGTGCAGGTGAGGACGAACGGGCTGGAGTGTGAGTCAACTAAAGACTCGAAATATGACCATTGAGTCTGAAACTACGCCTGAAGTCTCCTCGTCGGAGAACTAGGTGATAAGCCTCCCGCACCCTTAGTTAATCCGGTCAAATTAATGTCCAAATCAATTAATGATATTCGTTGCAGTCGGATACGAGGGATTAATCAAAAATCACTTAGCTATTAATGTTAAGTGATGTAGTTTTTTTTTACTTGGTGAAG